>CASCJZ010000001.1:1065000-1316272 GCA_949152475.1 Terebella lapidaria
CGAAAATAACGTCCGTTTCGCTCTACGACGCACCGTTTCCGAGATATGCAGGATGCCTCAAGGATGACTCAGCAAAAAATTATTTCGACCTCTAGGTCAAAGGTCGTTTGACGTATCGATCCCAAAATCAATAGGGTTCTTCCCTGTTGATATATAAACCTCCGTGCAAAATTCTGCAACTATTGCCTGAATATTTTTCGAGTTATCGTCCGGAAACCAAGTTTCAAGATCAGCCTCGATTTCATCCTCAAGGACCTCACCGACCTCGGAGCTGGATCAAAAAAAATAATGCACCCTAGAGATGTTTGACTAGGGCGACGAGTCCGAAAATAACGTCCGTTTCGCTCTACGATGCACGGTTTCTGAGATATGCAGGAAGCCTCAAGGATGAATCAGCCAAAAATTATTTCGACCTCTAGGTCAAAGGTCGTTTGACGGATCGATCCCAAAATCAATAGGGTTCTTCCCTGGTGGCATATGAACCTCCATGCAGAGTTCTGCAACTATTGCGTAAATATTTTTCCAGGTATCGTCCGGAAACCAAGTCTCAAAATTAGCCTTGATTTCATCCTCACGGACCTCGGATCCGGCTCAAAAAGAATAGGGTTCTTCCACATATCATTTCTGACTTGTGGTGAAAATTTGACGAGGATCCGTCAAGGCAATCTAAAGTTATCGTCCGGAAACCAAAAGTGGTGGAAGAAGAAAAAAAAAAAAAAAAAAAAAAAAATTCTGCTAAAACCATAAAGGCATTTCTGCCGAAATGCCTTAATTAGAAGTATCAGTCGCACAGTAAGGTTGTAGTGTATGAATGCAATTGGCAGTGTGAGTTTAAGTACAATTAACTTGTCTCGGCATTTTGTTATCACTAGTTAATAAAACTAGACGTCAAGGCCTAAAGATGCCTTGGAGGCATTTCGGTGTGATGATTAATTTATAATATATACTAGATATCGACGAAAATGAAAAATGTCGACTCCGCAAAAAAATTTACCGTTAAAATAATACCCCTTAGACATGTTTGTCTAGGCGACGAGTCCGAAAATAACGTCCGTTTCGCTCTACGACACACCGTTCCCGAGATATCGACGAAAACGAAAAATGCCAACTCGGCAAAAAATTTTTTAGTCAAGGTCAAAGTTCATCCATAATACATATAAGGTAAATGTTGTCTAGAGCGACAAGTCCGAAAATAACGTCCGTTTCGCTCTACGACACATCGTTTCCGAGATATCGACGAAAACGAAAAATGCCGACTCGGCAAAAAAATTTCGTGTCAAGGTGAAAGTTCATCCATAATACCCCTTAGACATGTTTGTCTAGGGCGACGAGTCCAAAAATAACGTCCGTTTCGCTCGACGACACACCGTTCCCGAGATATCGACGAAAACGAAAAATGCCGACTCGGCAAAAAAATTTGGGGTCAAGGTCAAAGTTCATCCATAATACCCTCATCCATAATACCCCTTAGACATGTTTGTCTAGGGCGACGAGTCCGAAAATAACGTCCGTTTCGCTCTACGACGCACCGTTTCCGAGATATGCAGGATGCCTCAAGGATGACTCAGTAAAAAATTATTTCGACCTCTAGGTCAAAGGTCGTTTGACGTATCGATCCCAAAGTCAATAGGGTTCTTCCCTGTTGATATATAAACCTCCGTGCAAAATTCTGCAACTATTGCCTGAATATTTTTCGAGTTATCGTCCGGAAACCAAGTTTCAAGATCAGCCTCGATTTCATCCTCAAGGACCTCACGAACCTCGGAGCCGGATCAAAAAAAATAATACACCCTAGAGATGTTTGTCTAGGGCGACGAGTCCGAAAATAACGTCTGTTTCGCTCTACGATGCACGGTTTCTGAGATATGCAGGAAGCCTCCAGGATGAATCAGCAAAAAATTATTTCGACCTCTAGGTCAAAGGTCGTTTGACGGATCGATCCCAAAATCAATAGGGTTCTTCCCTGGTGGCCTCCATGCAGAGTTCTGCAACTATTGCGTAAATATTTTTCCAGTTATCGTCCGGAAACCCAAGTCTCAAAATTAGCCTTGATTTCATCCTCACGGACCTCACGGACCTCGGATCCGGCTCAAAAAGAATAGGATTCTTCCACATATCATTTCTGACTTGTGGTGAAAATTTGACGAGGATCCGTCATGGCAATCTAAAGTTATCGTCCGGAAACCAAAAGTGGCGGAAGAAGAAAAAAAAGAAAAAAAAAAAAAAAAAAAAAAATTCTGCTAAAACCATAAAGGCATTTCTGCCGAAATGCCTTAATTACAATTGTTAAATAATTTTAGAGGACCCATGTAAATGCAGAGCTTGCATATATTAGTTTGTCGACGATCCATAGCTAGCAAATGTGTTAACATGATAACTCGGCGTGTCGTTGTCGCGTAGGTCAAGGACAGCGGAAGCGGAAGTAGCGGCCATATGCTCGCCTGATTTTTGGTTCTTTTGGTGTGAAATTTTGAAACTTGCTTTGGAACGTGAATATCTTGTGGCAACATAGTGTCTTGCTCACATCTGCGTATCTAGTAGCACGCAACGTAAGTCATAGAATATTATGGTATAGTTTTGACCAAACTGCCTGTTATTACAATTTTCACGATTCCAGTGTTGTCCAGAATTCATACTAAAACTCAAGTCGCTTCTATTCATCTTGTTTTCAGCACGTTTTCTCAGCGTTAGACCTTGTACTAGTATGTGGTTAGGCCCATGTAACAACATAGTTGATGAGGCATAGTTGGTGTACAGTCGGTAAGATATTTTGCTCTCACTAATACATGTGTTTAGGAATTGCAAGATTTTAAGAAAGTAGAAATTATGCTAAGTTTACATATTCTGTATTTCCACCTAAAATAACTACATTTTATTTATGATACATATTTGTCCGAACTAGTATCACACATTTGTGCCTCTACATATTGTTTTGTAGTATATAACTGTAACCTTCAATGATTTTTTAGTCAGTTATTTAAGCAAAGTACGTAACTGTATGTGTGAATTAAATTTGTCTACGTATGTTCACTTATTTCTATCTATGTTTATGTCCTAGTTCACGGTTTGAATAAACCCGTTGGAACATGTCACCAAGCCTTGTTGATACTATCGGCATGGGCCGGCACAGTTTCAAATCGTTTTAAGTTCGAATGAAGATATTGATGCAAAATTGAACAATTTTATTTTGTTCCACTTTACTCGTACTTTAATACCATTCACAGTTCGAGATGAAAACTTAATAAATTGAGATCACGACTTTGTAATTCGAGATCACGACTTTGTAATTCGAGATCATGAATTAGACACCTTCAATTTTTTACATACAACCTGGCCCTAATACGCTTTTGTAAGGTGGCGGTGGTGTAGCAATACTCTTTTGGGGCATGTTCAATGTCGGCAGACTGCCAGGGACTACCTTAAAACCATCACCTGTGCAGTTTATTGATGGGGGGGGGGGGGAATGCGTTATTACCAGTAATTTACACTAGTTGTCAGAAGTCAACTCAAATTAACTCGATAAATGATTGATGTTGCCTGATGTTTATATTAAATATGCTATACTAAACATATTATCATACTGTCTAGCCTAATTGCCCCATACAGAAACAAAACAATCTTGCATAAATACATATTCACGGATTCATGATTCAGATAATCTATAACTACCGTAGACTCTATTGTAGCACATTGAGTAGTTGTATGTAGGCCTAATTATCTCTATCTCCTGATGCAAGTACCTGTCGACATCTAAATCTACTTTGAGTTATTATTTTCTTACCATCGAATAGCCGGGATGTACGCTCAAAATGCGTGGTGCAGATTTTCATGGTGTCCGGATTGAAGCTTTTGTCATATCTGGCTACGACCGCTATCAGTTTAGCCCTCCATGAATCCTGGATCTGGCTCACGCATTTAGTTTTAACACTATTGTTGTGACATCCGACAACACAACAATGGTCACCACCCATTAAAACGAATATAAACGAAAATTCAACGAAATATCAAAAGACGAACCACTTGTTTGTTGACCTTGTGGGCGATAAATGAGGAATGTCAGTTTTCTATGACGACCGATGGGGACGCCCCCAAATAATTATGATACGCAAACTGCAGATAGTGTGAGTGACGTCACAGTCGGCTATCACTGTCCTTCTGGGGCCTGTTTCACAAAGAACGAGTTTAGTCGGCTATGCTAAGCTGGCTTAAATCTGCTAATTAGGCTACATTAAGTCGTCTAACTTTAGGTGGACTTAAATGTTTCACGACCAATATTCGTAGCCGACTTAACGTAGTCGGCTTTAGAATTCGAAACAAGAGTAGCGCATGCGCAGATATGCAAAAATAGAGCAGTAGGGCTCTGCGCTTACCGGACCCAAGATATATGTTTCAGTTATATGTAAGCTGAAGGCAATATGAAGTCATGAGAATAATTGCACATCATTCACGCCTAAAACTTGCTCTACGTAAGTCGATCGTGTTAGGGCCTAATATACAATGATATGAAACTAGAATGGAACTGATTAGTACTGTCAAAGATATTCTTTGCTTTTGTAATGGTTTCAGTTTATTGAGATCAAAGGTTAAATTCAAGCTCACAAGAATATTCACAGGGCTCCCGGTAGGATTTTTTGGAAGGAGTACCGTACCCAATGGGTCAATTGAAATGAAGGGGTAATTTTCAAAAAAGGATGTACAGTGATTTTTATTTTATTTTTTGCAGTCAAAGTGACAGCTCCCATTATGTTTACAAACCTCGCATATCCTCCAGATTTTCCTCAAAATTTCAGCACAATCCTAATAGTCAACGATGTCCCTTGAACACAGTAGCTTTCTGAAGGTCTCATATTTCAGAAAACGCACTTGTTTTGCTCTCGAATAGTTCGTCGATTCATTGTCGAGTCATGTTGAAGAAACGAAAGTGGGGAAATCCTCAAATTTATATTAGCATGGGGGCGCCACACATAGGCTTTCGATGTTGCAGCCATTCGCACGGGGCGCTGCAGTTTATTGTGCTCGAATTTTGATGACATGTCCCACAACTTATTCGCCAGCAAGCGCATTGCGCATGCGTCTTTTTGGCGGAAATAGACATTGTTTGATTATTTTCTAGAACTTCGTTTTTTGAGCTAATAAATCGATGTTATTGTTTTTAAATGAGTTTCCACAAATTTTTCCAGTGCGTAATCTTACGCACTGGCTGTGATAGCTCTGCGTAAATTTCAAAAAGGCATGCGTAATTACGCATTATTTTACGCTATCGGGAGCCCTGATTCAGCATATATAATTTCCTATATGTCCTCAATTGATGCCTAAGCTGTGAAGTCGATATTGAGCAAGATATTAGCGATTTTGTGCTCTGACCTTGAAAACGAGGTCAAATGTCAGCTTCAAGGTCATCGAAATATTCGGCATACATCATTTTCTATATGTTCACAATTGATTCCTAACCTGTAAAGTAGATGATAAATGAGATGTTAGCCATTTTGTCCTCTGACCTTGAGAATGAGGTCAAAGGTCAAATTCAAGGTCATTGAAATATTCGGCATACATCATTTTCTATATGTTCACAATTGATTCCTAACCTGTAAAGTAGATAATAAACCAGATATTAGCCATTTTGTGCTCTGACCTTGAAAATGAGGTCAAAGGTCAAATTCAAGGTGATCAGAATATTCAGCATATATCACTTCCTACAGCATATATCACTTCCTATAGGTCCACAATGGATTCCTAAGCTGCTAAGTTGATAATCCAAAATCCAAAATTGGCCATTTTTCGACAAAAATGGCCGCCATTTTGGAAAAAAACGATTCAATCGACGAAAAAAAAAAAATAGTCCGGAGATATGGGCCCATAGAACATATTTTGTGAATTACAGCAATATTCATCGAACAGATTTTTCTCAGCGTTTTGCCCAATAGGCTAGAAAGGTTACCGGAGAAATATACAGAGTTAAGCCGAGAAAGTTGAAGGTCAAATTCAAGGTGACCACTGAAATCGCCATATCTCTAACCGTGAAAATGGGATCAAAGGTTAAATTCTAGATCACCAAACTATTCAGCATACATCATTTCCTATATGTTCACTATGGACCCCTAAGCTGTAAATTTGATAATAAGCGAGATATAAGCCATTTTGTAATCTGACTTTCAAAATAAAATGACTGACCTTGAAATTTAGGTCAAAGGTCAAATTCAAGGTCATGAGAATATTCAGCATATATCATTTCCTATATGTTCACAATTGATCCCTAAGCTGTAAAGTCGATAATAAGCAAGATATTAGCCATTTTGTCATGTGACCTTGAAAATGAGGTCAAAGGTCAAATTCAGGGTCATGAGAATTTTCAGCATATATCATTTCCTATATGTTCACAATTGATTCCTAAGCTGTAAAGTCGATAATAAGCAAGATATTACCCATTTTGTCATGTGACCTTGAAAATGAGGTCAAAGGTCAAATTCAGGGTCATGAGAATTTTCAGCATATATCATTTCCTATATGTTCACAATTGATTCCTAAGCTGTAAAGTCGATAATAAGCAAGATATTAGCCATTTTGTCATGTGACCTTGAAAATGAAATCAAAGGTCAAATTCAGGGTCATGAGAATTTTCAGCATATATCATTTCCTATATGTTCACAATTGATTCCTAAGCTGTAAAGTCGCTAATAAGCAAGATATTGGCCATTTTGTCCTGTGACCTTGAAAATGAGTTCAAAGGTCAAATTCAAGGTCACGAGAATATTCAGCATATATCATTTCCTATATGTTCACAATTGATTCCTAAGCTGTAAAGTCGATAATAGGCGAGATATTAGCAATTTTGTCATGTGACCTTGGAAATGAGGTCAAAGGTCAAATTCAAGGTCACGAAAATATTCAGCATATATCATTTCCTATATGTTCACAATTGATTCCTAAGCTGTAAAGTCGATAATAAGCGAGGTATTAGCCATTTTGTCCTGTGACCTTGAAAATGAGGTCAAAGGTCAAATTCAAGGTCACGAGAATATTCAGCATATATCATTTCCTATATGTCCACAATTGATTCCTAGTCTCTAATCTCAATATTAAGTGAGATATTAGGCTTAATGTGTCCCATTATAAAGCATAGGAAAATTTAACATGGGAAAGTCACATTTGGGCCGAGTTTGGGCCCAAAATGGCCCAATTCGAGCAATTCAAGGGCAACGAAATTTATTCACGTCACAGGGGTACATAAGAGGAGTGTTTTCCATCAATAAGGAAAAAAGTTACTGAACAGATTTTGAGAAAACGACCATCAAAGTCCAAAATTGGCCATTTTTCGACGAAAACGGCCGCTCTGACCTTGAAACCAAGGTCAGAGGTCAAATTCAAAGTCACGACAATATTCAGCATATATCATTTCCTATATGTCCACAATTGATTACTGGTCTCTAATCTCAATATTAAGTGAGATATAAGGCATAATCATGATAATGTGTCCCATTATAGAGCATAGGAGAAATTAACATGGGAAAGTCCCATTCGGGCCGAGTTTGGCCCAAAATGGCCCACTTCGAGCGATTCAAGCGCAACGAAACTTATACACATCACAGGAGTACATATGAGGAGTGTTGTGTATCAAAAAGAAAAAAAAGTTACTGAACAGTTTTTGAGAAAATGGCCGCCAAAGTCCAAAATCAGGCATTTTTCGTCGAAAATGGCCGCCATTTTGAAAAAAATTAGCCCAAGGGCTTAGAAAGGTTATCAGACAAAATACATTTAGATATTAGCCTTTTGTCCAGTGACCTTGAAAATAAAGTCACTGATAAATTCAAGGCCATGAAATTTTCAACAAATATATCACTTCCAGTATGTCCACAATAAATTCCTAAGCTGTAAAGTCGATAATAAGTGAGATATTAGCCATTCTGTGATGTGACCTTGAAAATGAGGTCAAAGTTCAAGTTCAAGGTCATGAAAATATTCAGTATATATCATTCCTCTATATTCGCAATTGATTTCTAAGCTGTAAAGATGATAATAAGCGACATATTAGCCATTCTGTTCTCTGACCTTCAAAATGGGATCAAAGGTCAAATTCTTGATCACCAAAATACTCAGCATACATCATTTCCTATATGTTCACTATGGACCCCTAAGCTGTAAATTTGATAATAAGCGAGAGCCATTTTGTCCTGTGACCTTGGAAATGAGGTCAAATGTCAAATTCAAGGTGACGAGAATATTCAGCACATATCATTTCCTATATGTTCACAATTGATTCCTAAACTGTAAAGTCGATAATAAGCGAGATATTAGCCATTTTGTCATGTGACCTTGAAAATTAGGTCAAAGGTCAAATTCAAGGTCACGAGAATATTCAGCATATATCATTTCCTATATGTTCACAATTGATTCCTAAGCTCTAAAGTCGATAACAAGCGAGATATTAGCCATTTTGTCCTATGACCTTGAACATGGGGTCAAAGGTCAAATTTAAGGTCATCAGAATATTCAGTACATATCATTTCCTATATGTCCACAATTGATTCCTAAGCTGTAGATTCGATAATAAGCAAGATACAAGCCTTTTTGTACTATGACCTTGAAAATGGGGTCAAAGGTCAAATTCAAGGCCATCAGAATATTCAGCATATATCATTTCCTATATGTTCACAATTGATTCCTAAGCTGTAAAGTCGATAATAAGCGAGATATTAGCCATTTTGTCATGTGACCTTGAAAATGAGATCAAAGGTCAAATTCAAGGTCACAAGAATATTCAGCATATATCATTTCCTATATGTTCACAACTGATTCCTAAGCTGTAGAGTCAATAATAAGCGAGATATAAGCCATTTTGTGCTCTGACCTTGAAACTGAGGTCAGAGGTCAATTTCAAGGTCACGAGAATATTCAGCATATATCATTTCCTATATGTCCACAATTGATTCCTAGTCTCTAATCTCAATTTTAAGTGAGATATTAGGCATAATGTGTTCCATTATAAAGCATAGGAGAATTTAACATGGGAAAGTCCCATTTGGGCCAATTTGGGCCAAAATGGCCCACTTCAAGCGATTCAAGCGCAACTAAATTTATAGACATCATAGGAGTACATATGAGGAGTGATATGTATCAAAAAGAAAAAAAGTTACTGAACAGATTTTTAGAAAATGGCCGCCAAAGTCCAAAATCAGGCATTTTTCGTCGAAAACGGCCGCCATTTTGGAAAAAATGCGAAAATCAAAAAACTAAAAAATACCTCCTTCTTGAATTATTTTCAAGTATTTTTGTGCAAAATTTCAGAAAAATTCGCCTGTAAACAAAAAAGATAAAAATGTGGACGACGACGACGACGGACGCAACGCCATGCCAATAGGTTATCGGACCATAGGTCCGGTAACCTAAAAATGAAAAAAACGTCTGGGGGTATTGACCCAATACATATTCACACAAATTTATGGACAAATTCATCAGCCCAAAAAAAAGATAAAAATGTTAACAGGTAATGTGGCGGACGACGACGACGGATGACGGACGAAAAACCACGACAATAGCTTACCGGCCCATAAGGGTATAAGGGTATAAAATACAACCTTCTCGAAATATTTTTAGACATTTTTGTGCAAAATTTCAGAAAGATTCGATCGTAAACTTTAAAGATAAAAATGTTAACGCCGAACGGCTAGACGGACGGACGACGGACGCAACGCCATGCCAATAGGTTATCGGACCAGAGGTACATATATATAGAGCATGATTCTATTGTTATGGTGAAGTACTTATCTTACGGAGGAACCTGTTGTGAGGTCTCTATCCGCGCCTCTTGCCGCCTTTGCTTTTATAGGGTTCCATTTGAGCAATACTCACAATTACGTTACTAGGGGGAGAAAACAACTCAAAGGCACAGTGCGAGTCCACCAGAAACATAGCCTAGTCAATTGGAACCATGTATACTGTAGCCATAACAACAGAATAAGAATCGCGGGAGCGACAATTGGCTATCCCCAGTTCGGCCCAAGTAGCGCACCTTAGCTACTGGTCCCATTGTTCTTCAGAGGTCGATAACTAACTTATACACCCGCTAGCAGGTATATAACTAACAACAGCAGGTATATAACTAACAACAATAGAGCCAGTAGCTAAGTCAGATATACACTTCGCGCTTCGGTGAATTAAAATATTATGAAACCTCGCGGCTTCGCCGCTCGGTCCATGATATTCTAATTCACCTCGCGCTCAGTGTATATCTATTACTTACTCTGTCAATACTACTCACCCACTGAATGTATACCATATTTAATCCGTCGGGCACATTTTTAATCTTCATTGAATTTAGAAGAAATAGTAAGCTGCGCTACATGGGCCCCGAGGGCTTACAGTATAATAGACACGCTCGAATAATTCTGTGCTTCTTATGATCGAGATTGGAAGCCCGATCGAGGGGGTGGGTGCATGCTCTATGTAGGATATGGCCCGCGGTTTCGGCTTTCGGTAACCTCGGGCTTCGCGCTCGGGCTCTATCTGACCGAAAGCCTCAACCTGGGGCCCTATCCTTTACAGAATGCATGAATAGTATCTCAAATCTGTATTTGTTCAAAATACATGGTGCTAGTTTGCTGACATAAACTGTAGTGGTCGATAGACTGAGTAGAGTGAGCGATATTTGGTGAATATTGCAGTGATCAGTAGTGACAAATTTTACCGCATGTAATTCGTTGTGTGTATTGATATCAGTATTTCATTGAATATATAGTCAAATGCAAACAGTATTGCTCAATAGTATTTGCCAGGTAGACATTTTGTAACTGGATCTGGAGTTCAGTATTATTTTGTTATTCACAAATGCTGCATTGATTTTTGTTGTGTAGCGGTGCCCAACCGGTGTTCAAGTATTTGAGTGCCATATTTGTCTGCATAATCATTTCATTCAAACATGCTGTCCTATGAAATCATATATGTAATCAGAAACCAATACTGTATATTTGTATCCCCCGAACAAAGTTCGGCGGATACTATAGATTTGGCTTCGTCGTCCGCGTCCGCAGAGATTTTCTTGTGACTGCGCTACAGGCCGCAATTCTCACCCGATCACCATTATTTTTTGCAGGCACATATATAATGGTAAGATCCCGACACCAATCGATTTTGGTTGCCATGGCAACTGAATTGGTCGTTTGGGGACACAACTTGCGTTGAAAACAGCCTGTTTGAGACACATGGCTTGTGAACGCTCTACAGATGGCAATTTTCAATGAATCTCAATAATTTGGAAGTGTTGTTGGGAAGGGCTGTCACACGAAACCAATCACTTTTCAGAATGATCATATAAATATTAATATCTTAACAGCCTAACTTATTACAGAAATGTGAAATATCCATTTTGATATGTATGATCATTCCAACAGCCTGTACTATGATAGGTAGTGGCACTGGTTTCTTGTTCAGAATCGAGAACTGATGTTTTCGGTGGAAACAGGACAATATTACTGAATAAGTTAATGATAGTTCTACCAGTTAAGTCTATTATTGACCAAAATAAAAATAGTTAAGATGAGAAACATTTATTAATAAGCTCAAAAAGGTAAAGGTTTTGTCCAGTACAAATTTCATGGGTATAACCGAATAAGTTAACATTATTTTTACTAGTTAAGTCCATTATTGACCACAATAAAAATAGTTAAAACAAGAAATATTTATTATTGGGCTCAACAAGGTAAAGGTTTTGTCCAGTAGAGATTTCATGGCTGTAACCAAATAAGTTAACATTATTTTTGCTAGTTGAGTCTATTATTGACCACAATAAAAATAGTTAAGACGAGAAACATTTATTATTGGGCTCAACAAGGTAAAGGTTTTGTCCAGTAGAAATTTTATGGCTGTACCAAATAAGTTAACATCATTTTTGCTAGTTAAGTCTATTATTTACCACAACAATGGCCCATGGGGCGCCGTACTCACCGAAGATGGGTACATTATGACGGGCTCCAGCATGTATTAATGTACCCATTATGACGTGATGCAGCCTATCATAATATACCCCTATGCAAGCTTACAGAAATTACAAAATAGGACCAAGTTTCCTTTAACATACCAGCTAAATTTGAATACCAATAATCATCCTAGGGATAAAATTCATGTTTCATACACCTGATTTTTTTACCGAATAAAATACAGTGTGTCCTTCAAGTTTACAGAAAAATATACTGTGGCAATATACACGTATGAATATCATATATATAATTGATAAAATGAGCTTTTTAATGTTTAGGCCAGAGGTTCAGTTTAGGGGAATAGAAAAGTATATACTTTACAACATTTTGTCAGTACGTATGTTTTATCGCAGTTGCAACAGTTTTTCACTAATTGGTAACTATTTATATTCATCACATAATCCACCAATTTTCGGTATGTTTAGAATAATAGAAAAATATATACGTTACAACATTTTGTCAGTATGTATGTTTTTATCACAGTTGAAACTGTTTTTCACTAATTGGTAACTATTTATATTCATCACATATCCATCAATTTTCGGTATACTTCTTTTTTGGGGGACACACTCTATCTCGCCAGCATATATCCAGAGTCACTCAATTCAAAGTTATATTTGAAAGACCTTTATTTGTTAAGCACACATACATTGGGATACGTGGTATAATATATACAAGTACTGCTAATTAAGCTATAAATACTTAAATATGCATCTGACAATACCCTACTGAGTTACAACACAATTATACAATTGTATACACAAATATACTGTACATTTCTGCAGAAAAGTATTTTGTACATGTTGAAGTCTTAAGACATGTATTACTCTGGAAAGTGTACTACAACTACTGCACGAATCTGATGTTTAGAACAGAGGACCACGAAATGTGGTCAAAATCCCACAGATTGTCCAAATCTGGTTGATATAAGAAGCCACACTGAGTGGAAGAACACCATCAAAAATAAGATATTCTTCTATCCTTCTGATTGCCCGTTCATTGTAGATACGAAGTCTTGCTATTTCATGTGTCAGCTGCACTTCAGAAAACTTTCCTTTCTGGCTTAAGAAGGGTGGAATCACAAGACGCGATTTTTTATTGACAAAAGATCCTGAATAAGAAATCCTTTGTCCGCCATGACGTCGTCGTTGGGTTCTAATAAATCCACGATTCCAGATCTTGATGTTATTTCTTTGTCAGAAATGCATCCGGTATACAAAGAACTGATGAAAGTAACCATTTCACAAGGTGATATGCCTATCAGGCCTTTAAATGTGGTGTGACGTTTATAATTGGAGAATGTTTCCGAGTTTAAGACCTTGGAACTCGGCATCAGCACCTTTAACTCTGTGCAGTCCAATATAACCCTAGTTTTGGGGTATGTGAACCTGAAACACTCTGGCATGTTTGTGTTTATGGCAGCACGACTGTAAAATAATATTGTATATTAAAACATTATGATGACGTCACACTATTGTGTGAAGTGTGGATTATTTTTGAGGAATCAACTAGAAGCCGGGGATTCTTAACGCACAATTTCCAACACTTTGAAAAGAATCAACGGTTAGTCATGGTAAATTTTTATTTGCAGAGCTCACAGATAATATTATTGGATAATTTCGTGTACATAACCAGTATATGTGATATTGCATATTACATAACAGCATATTTCAAATTCAAGTTCAGGGTCATCTTGATTGGCAACTTGTCTTTGTTTCTGATGGGACATTCAGAGCGTGGATCCTCCGTAGCACTACTTGTGCTTGAGATTACTGCACTTATCTTCTTGCGCTTGGCATCGGACACGCGCTTGTACGGACGGACAGCCAGAGAACGATGACCAGTAGTTCCACATATCAGCTGCTCATCCATATCTTGTTCAAACATACGCGAAGCGGCTGTGGCTCGTAAGGAATGATTTGTTCGATATCCATCTAATCCAGCGTCCTTACAGAGACGTGAGACAGTTTTCATCAACTCATTCTCTCGTTATTACTTTCCAGATATGGTAATTTTTCAAATTGTTACAACATGAATTTGCTGACATTGTCGTTTATGTCCATTATGCAAAGTAATCTCAGCTGTTCTGTTTAAATGTCGGCATTCCACTCTGAGATGCACTGTCCAACGAAGCCTCGAATTTCTGGCATGTTGACACGAGTTCGTCGTCTGAGATGTCAGAATATACAGGTCGATACGCCGGAAGATTGGGCCTAAAAGCATGAAATTACTGTTAGTTATTATACCAATTACCACAAACTGCCATCATAGAAACATTTAATCAGATATACAGCAACTTCGAATAGTTTATACATACTGTTTCGCCACTCGTAGTCCGATATCCAATTCGGAGTGTTTTGTCACCAATATTTCCGAGCATCTGTGCTGCATCGAACGCTTGATCGCTATCTACAGATGCATTCAAATCAAAACTGATTTTGCTCTGTGTGATGAAGATATCGTCATCGTCGCTCACTTGCGCCTGCATTTTGTCAGTGTCGAGTCGAGTGATTTTCTGGGTTTCGCGCAATTGTATTTATATCATGTCACTCGCAATGGTTCAGTGATTTAAAGAATCCACACTTTCAGTCTGTATGCATGACGCGCAAAGCATACATGACGCAACTCACGTTTGTAATACTATTATATTGTATCTACACATGACTAGGCCTACACATGTTTTAAGTCGGAGAAAAGACTCAAAAGATGTGGATTCTTTGATTTCAATGCTCTCGGCCGCTTCGCGGCCTCGAGCATTCAAATCAAAGAATCCACACTTTTTCGTCCTTTCTCCTAGACATATAACTATAATAGGCCATATTACTAAGGAGCCTAACCCCATATAATTTGTCCATGTAATAAGAATCCTGCTCACAGATGATTGTGATATTCCAAATTTCACTGTCAAATCCTGCTCACTGAATCCCAGTTTGATTCTGCATAGAAACATGAAAAACTGGTCGATCAAAGGTAAGGATTCCTGGAAAACACTACCGGCAGTGTTCATGCGCTGGGAATGTCTCTAGATCTGACTCCATATGATCATATTTTGGGCAGTTGGTTGCAATGCCACAAAATCATTTGAGCGTTTCATAATCCTTGAATCCAGTGTAGAAATTTATCATATCAGGATCCGAAGAAGATCTTGCCCGCCTCTTTGTTCAATAAACTCAGCAATGTTATCTCAGCTGACCTGCATCAATCGTGATGGACAAGTTACCTACACAATATTTCAGTCAATGAAATGCATGCTGTTTAACTTGTTAGGCCACACCAATTTATAAAGTTGGTCTATGGATTTTTGTCCGAGAAAAATCGTACGTGGGAGCGACATTTTTTTACATTTAATACTGAATTTTTTGTCTTTGGAATATTTCACTTGAAAAATGGTGCGAGCGATATATTTTTTTTTACAAACAATTTCTGTCTTTGGAATTTAGATTGCCAAAATTTGTGCGAGGGGTTTTATTTTAAATGATAAGTTATGTATTTGCCGCTTATTTTGATAGTGTGTTCGACCGTTAGACCTTAAAAAATATAAATTGGCCAGTTTAGCGGGAAACTAGGATCATTTAAACCAATTATAACCTATTCTCTTCTCTGTTAACCCTTCTATATAGAGGTTGTATGGGTAAATTTTAGTAAATGAACAATTCATTATGTATTTTTTGCCTTTTTGCACAGTAAATAGTTTAGAAATTTGTGAACGGTTTTCAATGTGTCATGTTGAATTACATGTCATGTTTTTGATGATGCAATCAAATTTTGTCTAAAATAACGCAATAATGCAGTATTACTGAGTAAAAATCCAACCTGTCCTGCTGTGTTCAAATAACTATAGGTAGATATATAGATGTATACGTTTTAGAAGAATTATCTATCCCAAGATACTATTAGTTAAACTCCGGAAGATTTTTGCAATCCAATTAGAATAAATACGTTTAAACTAAACTTTAAACTATATTCTGTTAAAATCATGTATATCAACATTTCACGCCAGGCAAACGAGCCCGGAGCGGTGCCAAAGGCCCAAAATGCAGATATTTTTTGCTTACAGGTGATCCTGTGTAGTGTTGGCACATAATGATTCAAACAGTTCCTCTGGAAACGTCGATACAGACTCTTTGAATGCGATTTTTGATAACCATTTGGATGAATTCAAACTGTGATTTTGATTTGGGGCAAAACTAAGTTGTCGATGGATTTCATTAGCCCAAAATTGGTGCGGCGATTTTTTTTACCGAAATTTTGAGAATGAATTTTCAGGGGCGGCGATTCCATCGACCAACTCTATATATTGGTGTGGCCTTATTGTACTCTAGATCCAAATTTCTTTCTTCCAATCATCAAATTATATTATATTCTGATATTAACAATAACATACCCGTATTTGTCCTAATAGACGCACCGGTCCTAATAAACGCACCCCTCCCCTCTTTTTCTGACAAAAATAAACAATAAGCAAAGACAATGGAGCACATGTAATCCTGTTTCTTTATGATAACCAATGACAAGGATGAGTTAATCAGTGGCACAAAATGATAAATACAGATAAAAAGAACATCTGGTGTGTAATAAAGATCACTTTTCTATCATAACCAATTGTCATTCCGGATCCTAAGTATGGAAAATTAGTTGGTAATAAAATTGCCCACGTTATTGTACATCGTAGCCAAGACAATATTTGACCACAACGATCGACTTCGATCGTTGCAAAGGCTTTGAGTCGGCAGATACATCATAATGCACACAAATGTCGATCGTTACAGGCTTTACAGTCTGCACATATACGGTAATATCCCTACACCATTCTCGTACACGTTGTCTATCCAATTAAAACTCTTTTGCTGTTTTTGCTATGCGTTTTTGCATAGTTAACCACTATTAGTTTGAAAGAAAAATCGTAAGATATTTTTGGTTTCTCCATGATCAGGAGAATCAGATGATTTCCGGCATGCGCTGCGCAGTATCTACTGGCATCATAATGTACCAGTGCATCGCCTGGCAGAACCCCAACGGGAAGCGATTTTGCAGTGCATGTTTACACTATGATGTCAGTAGACGATTATGGTCACAAGGCCGATGCATGAATTTCAGGTATATCGTAACATAATAGACGCACCCCCTTCGCTTTTGCAACGCGCCCGGCGCGTCTACTAGGGCATATACATGTATATACGGTAGTACAGTATCGCTTTGTAACCGGAAAACAGCAGCCACCGTATCTCGCCTACTTTATCGGCACGCTTCAAATACTTGTGTGACCGGTGACAAGAACCTGTCACCAGGTCACACTTGGAACATGTTCGTTCGGTAGATGCGTTGCTATGCAACATCGTAAACATGCACACGATCTGAGAAACCCGCAAATGCTATTGGCTAACTGCGTAATTTGCATAATTTATGTACATACAAAGTATTGATGTGTCATCCAGCACTCGGTATTTACATACGGTGGTGAATCAATCTTGAGAGGTTGTGAGACAAAAACGAACACATTTATTTGAATAATACACGTGTGATTTGGCCGCAAATTTGTGGTTGCCCGTCGGGCGACTGCTTGTATTTTCTCACTTGCCCTCACCCAATTATTACTTGCCCCGGGAGGTCGGGAGGTCGTTAACTAGTGTGGAGCCCTGCGTTCGCCCATCTCAGAACCCATCACACACGGCTGTCACGTCTATCATCTCCCTCCCTCCACGGCTGTCACGTCTATCATCTCCCTCCCTCCGATCTCAGATACATGTTGGCGACTGGCGTTGCGTGCGGAAATTGTCCGACTCGACAATTAAATTTGCAACTACGTCAACATTGATGCACGGAGAAATTCCAAAGTTGGCATATCGATAGAGGGAGCAGATAGGGCCAGAACGTGCCCCAAATGGAAAAAATCCGTCCCCATACAACAAAACGTGCCACGTTTGTGACATACATACATCCAAACATACAAACGGTCGATCCCATATACTCACCTTCGGTGAGTAATAAAAAGAGTTAAGATGAAAAACATTCATTATTAAGCTCAACAAGGTAAAGATTTTGTTCAGTACAGATTTCATGGGTGTGGCCGAATAAGTTAGCATTATTTTTACTAGTTAAGTTTATTATTGACCACAATAAAAATAGTTAAAAAATTAGGCCAAGGGCCGAAGATAGGTTACCGGACAATATTTAATATTTTAGATGTTAGCCAGGTCACTGGTTGAATTCAAGGTCAAGAGAATATTCAGCATATATAACATTAAGCATATATCATGTCCACAGTTGATTGCTAAGCTGTAAATTCAATAATCAGAGAGATATTAGCAATTTTTTGCTGTGGCCTTGAGAATGAAGGGGCAAAGGTCGAATTCAAGGTCATCAAAATATTCAATGTATATCATTTTCTATATCATGTCCACAATTGATCCCCAAGCCATACAGTCAATAGAGGAGCAAGATATGAGCCAGTTTGTCCTGTGACCTTGAAAATGAGGTCAGAGGTCAAATTCAAGGTCCCGAGAATATTCAGCATATATCATCTACTATATGTCCACAACTGATTCCAAAGCTGTAAAATCGATAATAAGTGAGCTATTAGCCATTTTGTCCTGTGACCTTGAAAATGAGGTCAAAGGTCAAATTCAAGGTCATGACAATAATCTGCATATATCATTTCCTATATGTTCATAATTGATTGCTAAGCTGTAAAGTCGATAACAAGCGAGATATTAGCAATTTTGTCCTGTGACCTTGAAAATGAGGTCGAAGGTCAAATTCAAGGTCATCAGAATATTCAGCATATATCATTTCCTATATGTCCACAATTGATTCCTAAGCTGTAGAGTCGATAATAAGCGAGATATAAGCCATTTTGTGCTCTGACCTTGAAACTGAGGTCAGAGGTCAAATTCAAGGTCACGAGAATATTCAGCATATATTATTTCCTATATGTCCACAATTGATTCCTAAGCTGTAGAGTCGATAATAAGCGAGATATTAGCCATTTTATTCTCTGACCTTGAAACGGAGGTCAGAGGTCAAATTCAAGGTCACGAGAATATTCAGCATATATCATTTCCTATATGTCCACAATTGATTACTAGTCTCTAATCTCAATATCAAGTGAGATATTAGGCATAATGTGTCCCATTATAAAGCATAGGAGAATTTAACATGGGAAAGTCCCATTTGGGCCGAGTTTGGGCCAAAATGGCCCACTTCGAGCGATTCAAGCGCAACGAAATTTATAGACATCATAGGAGTACATATGAGGAGTCTTATGTATCAAAAAGAAAAAAAGTTACTGAACAGATTTTGAGAAAATGGCCGCCAAAGTCCAAAATCAGGCATTTTTCGTCGAAAACGGCTGCCATTTTGAGAAAAATGCGAAAATCAAAAAACTAAAAAATACCTCCTTCTTGAATTATTTTTAGGTATTTTTGTGCAAAATTTCAGAAAAATTCGCCCGTAAACAAAAAAGATAAAAATGTGGACGACGACGACGACGGACGACGACGACGACGGACGACGGACGCCACGCCATGCCAATAGGTTATCGGACCATAGGTCCGGTAACCTAATAAGAAATATTTATTATTGGGCTCAACAAGGTTAAGGTTTTGTCCAGTAGAGATTTCATGGCTGTAACCAAATAAGTTAACATTATTTTTGCTAGTTAAGTCTATTATTGACCACAATAAAAATAGTTAAGATGAAAAACATTTATTATTGAGCTCAACAAGGTAAAGATTTTGTTCAGTAAAGATTTCATGGGTGTAACCGAATAAGTTAACATTATTTTTGCTAGTTAAGTCTATTATTGACCACAATAAAAATAGTTAAGACGAGAAATATTTATTATTGGGCTCAACAAGGTAAAGCTTCTGTCCAGTAGAGATTTCATGGCTGTAACCAGATAAGTTAACATTATTTTTGCTAGTTAAGTCTATTATTGACCTCAATAAAAAGAGTTAAGACAAGAAACATATATTATTAAGCTCAACAAGGTAAAGGTTTTGTCCAGTAGAGAATTCTGGGTGTAACCGAATAAGTTAACATTATTTTTACTCGCTAAGTCTATTATTGACCCCACTAAAAATAGTTAGGATGAGAAACATTTATTATTAAGCTCAACAAGGTAAAGGTACTGTCCAGTAGAGATTTTATGACTGTGACCAGATAAGTTGACATTATTTTTTGATAGTTAAGTCTATTATTGACCACAATAAAAATAATCAAGACGAAAAACATAATACTGATCTCAACCAAGTAATTGGAATTCCACATTCGAACATAATTTGGAACATATTTGGGATAAAAATAGAGCTTTTTATGAAAACGTTGATCTGGCTGCAATTTTGTCATCTTGAAATGCAGTTTTGGTCAACTTTTACTTTGAATTTCAACTCGAAACCATGTATGGGACATATTATGAGTTAAAATATAACTTATGGTGAAAAGTTTGATCTGGCTCCAATTTTGTCATCTTGAAATGCAGTTTTGGTTGACTTTTACTTTGAATTTCAACTTGAAACCATGTATGGGACATATTATGAGTTAAAATATAACTTATGGTGAAAAGTTTGATCTGGCTCCAATTTTGTCATCTTGAAATGCAGTTTTGGTTGACTTTTACTTTGAATTTCAAATTGAAACCATGTTTCGTAAATGTCATGAGTCAAAATATAACTTTTGGTAAAAAGTTCGATCTGGCTCCAATTTCGTCATCGTAAAATGCAGTTTTGGTCCACTTTTACTTTGAATTTCAACGTGAAACCAAGTTTGGCACATAGCATGAGTTAAAATATAAGTTATGGTAAAAGGTTCGATCTGGCTTCAAATTTGTCATCTTGAAATGTAGTTTTGGTCAACTTTTAGTTTGAATTTCATCTTGAAACCAAGTTTTGCACATCCTATGAGTTGAAATATAACTTGTGGCGAAAAGTTTGATCTGGCTCTAATTTCGTCATCTTGAAATGCAGTTTTGGTCCACTTTTACTCTGAATTTCAACTTGAAACCATGTTTCGTACATATTACGAGTCAAAATATTACTTGAATTCGACCTTCAACAACCTTGAAAGATCGCTGCAGCAATTTTGGTGGGGGAAAAACAGTTGTGGCTTACGATTTAACATTTCTCTGTAGTGATGGGAGTTGGTTTGAATTTCGTAATCGATCATTGGTTCATAATCGGTTTGACAAACCAACTGACTTTCGATTATTAATCAGTTTAACCGTGATATCATAATCAACTGTTGCACAATCTTTACTGGCAGAATATGTTATAAAGGGGAATTGATGTGGTATCAAAGTAAATACTATAGTTTACAACTTCACATTTCACAAATTTGCAATTAAAATTTGGTATGTATTTATGAAATACATATTCTTTGTGGACTTTTCATGGATTACAAAGAACTTTTGCCACTTTTAGATAATCGATTATAGGATTCCATAATCGATCATCGAAATCAGCTTGGCAAACCAACTGACTTTCGAAAATAATCGATCATCGGCCCATCAGTATTTCTCTGGTAATCTTTTTTAGCCCTTGCTCTATTTTTTTCACACCTAACAGTAATATATTTAAAGCAACAGGGATAATAGGGCTACGGGGGATACACCCAAGCAGTCCTAGGCGACCGGAAGCGTCTAGTTTATCTTGTCACTCAGTTTTTATAATTCCATAGACAGATAAGTTAACTCTATTGGAGCATCAGTTGTAAAGGAATGTCATTGAATCCTATCTGAGGAAATGTCAGAGAAATGTCAGAAATAGGAAACTGTTCAAACTATTGTATACTTTACAACGTACAACTTTCCATACTGATATCTATTTCTATGCTGACTATGTTCATGATGATACCTTGTTGTAACATTGTCTTTTCCTTGCTTTTGGCAGGGTTTTTGTAGTGTCGACCAAATAAAGAACCTGTCACACAAGCACTTATGCATATAAAGTAAATTGAATAGTCGAAACAAATTGAGGGGCTGTTTTTCGTATGCACAAGTACAAGGGCCCTATTTGTTTCACCAGCTATATGCCAGTCAAGCCTGTTTCATCACCTGTATTATATAAAACACGGTAGTAATAATTCAACTCGAATGCCACCATATACACAATGTATATTATTGACTTGAGGACGATGAGTTGCTCTACCGGCAATCGGAACGGAACTAAGACGGCGTTCACAGTATCTCGTGTATTCAGAATATACAGTAGGCTGTGATTACCCCATATGTCTGTCCTGGTAACGAGGACGACTACAATTCACAATCTTACTCTGTGTATCCTGTTCATGGGCAAACATGGTGACAATGTTCTGCCATCTGTCAGACTTACATCCATGCACAATCTCGATACTTTAGATTTGAGCAGTTGTTATTTCACCAAAACCTTTCATCCCACATCAAATTTTCACAATATTGGCAATATCAGTAGTGTCTGAGACTAAAGATATGTATGCTTATTCATACATAGAGAATTCGCTCACATGTAACTAAAGAATTGTCCGATAAAAATTGTCCCACCTAAAGGTTACTCTTGTATATCATTTTGTTGCATTGTCCTAGCATGATATGCCTACTTCTATCAGCCACCCCCTCAGAAAAAAAGGTTATCTTTGCATTTAACTAGTGGTATAACGAGTACGGAAAACTCAAACCGATTAATCGTGACCCTGTAACCGAACCGTGACCGATTACTCGCCAGTATATTGCCCAATATTTAAGCAGTTGATATCAAAGGTATATTTGTCCACAACTTAGTGCTCTTAAATGTGAATGATCTTGTTTGCTGAACCCTGCTCTGCTGCTCGACGACAGACATGACAGAAGGCGACCAAGCTGCTTCTCGAATCACGATTCCACTAAATTTCAGTTTCTAAATGATTTTCGGTACACCAAGTTCAAGGCCGAACCCATACTATTTATAGACTATTACCATAAAGACTTGTATTTATGCGCCCATGCCATGGCGCTGTCAAGCATGTAACAAACTTACGATGATTGATGAAGTTCAATTCCATTTTTTATTTCCAACCCACAATATGTATGTTGTTATGTTGCGTGCAAGTTTTAGATTTATGATATAGCCATAGTATTAATACCTGACACATGCGGCTATGTTTCAAGAGCAAAAAGCACGCGCATTAGCGGCAGTACGGTAAACTGACAGAAATAACCTTCACTTTGTCTGAGTCACATGATCTAGGCCTACTGCTTTCTTTTCAACCGGACAAGGTTGTTTTAGGATATTTTCGTGAATAAATTAGCCATTCTCTACATGAAATAGTATAATTAATTTAAGATCAAGTAATCGGTCAGTCACTCTCTGACCGATCAGAGCCTGTAATCTAACCGTCAACGAGTACTCGACTACTCGTTATAGCACTACATTTAACTTTTGTCATTTGGGATAGGAATAGATTCTTTTCTTAGTTCTCAACTGTAGTGTTTGTACGTCAGTTCGACTAGTTCTGTGTAACGGGGTTTTTGAATAGTACAATATTCTGTATGCGGGAAGCGAAGAAATAAAATAAAAACATGTAGGCCCTAAAACTTCAATGTGAATTCAATCAAGCATTTAAGCTGTCAAAACCAAAATACTATATCAACGACAGATTTATAGAGATCTACACTGTTGAATAATTACTCTTTTATCGTGCTTCGCGCATCCGCATTGAAAATATTCTACATGGCGTATGTGGCATGACCTTGGACATGTAACCATTCCATAAAGACACAACACATGGCACTAAAATAGCTTTGACCCCGCAGTGACAGTCGCAGAGGGAAAAAGATTGTTCGGCGTGACACTGACAGTCGATCTAGCTTCATTCTTTATATTACATATATACACACGTCCCATGAGTCTTAAGCCCAGCTACGTACCTGTCTTAGCAAAGCCAGCTTAGCCGACTATCGTTTTCGTGAAACAGTCTAAATTCTTAATCTGTCTCAGCATAGCCGACTACGAGCCTCAGCCTGATTAGCTAAGCCTAAGTCACCTTTGTGAAGCACACCCCAGAGGTCTATGTAATGACAATTCAATATTCCAACTACACTTCAGTGTAGCTATTAACAACATCCAGATATATATTGAGCTTGATAGCTGTAAAACTGACAAGTTGGTAAAAATGTGACTGAACGTTATGACGGGGTGAAAATGACAGTCACAGATGACATTTGACAAATACCTCTGACAAGGCGATCCAACTCGTCCAGATCCTGATCTGTGCCGTTGTTTCTAAAGTCGTCCGAGGGCGAGGCCTGTCCTATCCCAGGAGAGCTGGCCGCGTTGCCGAGGGAACCTGTGTGGTGCCTCTCCCGGGCCGGGGGCAGCGGCATGGCGAGTGGTGTCGCCGGACACACCAAGATGTCCGGCAAAAACAGCCTCTCCAATTCCGAGCTCAACTGCGGATGAAACGTATTCTGGATCATACCCTGAAGACCAAACTGGTGTTGTGAATGTGAACGCGCTCGAAGCATTGTCACTCAGTTTTGTCGTTCGTGAACACTGAAGAAAGTCCGCCAAAAACCGCTGTCAAACTGATGTGTTCTTTTGCTCAAGTCGACTTTATCCCGCCGTACGATGTATTGTGAAATGACCCAAGTACAGTGGCTTCTATCTGCCAATATTTTTATGTCGAAATGAATTTCAGACTGGCCGTTTCTCTGAAAAGAACACTCGCGAACAAAATTGCTCGAACAATAAAAATCACGAGTTTTATTATTATATTCACGAATTAAATTACCAAAGCAATTTTATTCGCGAGGTAAATAATTTAACTCGTGTTTTTTTCACGAATTTCATTCGTTTAAAGGGCCATGGACATGATATTCAATGTGAGTATCAAATTGTTCTACATGCAATAGTATTCATATATGCATGCAGGCTAGAGATGAGATCTACAGCGGTCCGAAGACCGTATTCCACGCGGAGAGCGGTCAGCATATGTTTACGTAAAATGACGTTTCTGACGTTTTTATGTGTGTATGCCTGGTCAGCCAGGTAGTTCTACTGTATTTTTACACATAAACATTTATAGATTTATACAATATAGATCTACGCACTTATTTTGCACTTATATGCACACGAACACACACCTTGGCTCCTAATCAATGGTTTTATTTCATTTTCAGACCGTTTGAATATGTTAACATTACCGCCATTCTCAGTGCTCTATGCCTTATGAAAGGCAATTCCGCTTTTTCGCATGAACGTAATGTATATATCAGGTTAGATGTAATTGAGTGGGGACACCAGACGGATGGAAAACTACCTCCTGTTAACTGATTCAGCCAACTAATTCAAAATAGTTCGTTCCTTACCACTCCTACCCAGTCCACTGGGTATATGTGTGCTGTTGGAATGGAATATATATCTTCCCGTACATCTTTAATATTGAGATCTATCATAAATTGTAATATAGGGTCTATTAATGTTGTTATTATTATAGGTTTCATTCAATGCTGTGATATACCGTCTTTTCACAAGATTTGTGTAGTCCTATTCATATATGTTTATTTTTGTGTATGGGAGATGTGTGCATATAGGACCTATATATCTATATGTAAGAATGTGTTTACACGTGTTTTCTGAACATGTCTTTGGCCTTGTTATTTGTAGATATGACGTTTCATGTACATGTTACAATTGACCCCAACTCAAATTTCTACATATAAGTCCTCATGACAGAAAATATACTGGGAACTGGTTTCCCTTTTGCGTGCCATACAATACCCCAGGCGGGACATCGCTTTTTGAAAACTTGCATTGATGTACACTACAAGACGTGATGAGCGAACATGATATTCTTTGCTGTTTAGTCACATATTTAGTCACAATGGCGATATTCCCAAAAATTAAAATTGACATAATGCGTGCTGACCAGCCTTGCATTCAGTGACAGCGAGCGCTTTGCAAACGTTCGCCGTTGCCCGCTAGTTGCTATCCAAGAACAATAGAAAATACTCTAAAAGCAAATGTTTAATTATTTAACACCATATTAAATGCCCAAACTCTGCAAGTTTTTAGCGCTTCAACACGTTTAGAATTTCAACGTTTGCATAATATTTATATATGATGTGCTTATATTTTATACACGTTGATCCGTTTAATATTTCAACACTTAAACATGTTTAGTTGAGATCTGCAAGTTTTTAACACTTTGACACGTTTAGATTTTGCTATCCATTTAAAAATAAATGTATTAGACATTTGAATATTTTCGCACATAACTTTCATCAAGTTAATTGAATACTTAAACACCTCAACGTATTCCCAACGTTTTTCAGGCATATTGGGTGATTAAATCAAGATCATAAATATTTATTGCACCATTTATTGTTTAAACATTACACAACCATACTCTAAATGTGGTAAAATTATGTCCAATATATGTCCAAAGAGGCGGAACACCATCGGGACACTGTCGCTCGCTGTTCATGTGTCATTTCAAATTGATCCAGTGATATGAATTCCTTGTTCCATCACACAAGCACAAGCTCCGACTCAACAGATGAAGGAGCCAACGTATCTTTTTCTGTAACCAGCAAGCACTTACATTAATTTTAAAGAAACATAATAATGAACATATATGGCTATAGTGAGGTATACATGTGTATATATACAACATACTGCATGGTATGAATACATAAGGTATTCATAATAATATACCACCAATACAGGCCTCATGACAGTGACAATCACTGACAAACCTGCACAAGACTAGATCTATATGCCCCCGTGTGCTCTTGGCTCTTGGCGCTCTATCTCTCCGATGTTCAATGAACTCAATTCGTTAGGTTTCAGGTTCTTGTCAAGTCCTGACAACGAACAATAATGTTTTGTATCACATACGTAAATGTAGACCTATAATTAATTACTCAGTTGTACTTGTTTATGACTTATTGCTGTACGTGTATACAGTTTGTATTTGATTAAATCGCTGATGCAGAAACACACAATAGGCCTACTGAAACTAGAACTTAGCATGGTATAAATAAACTTTTAAAAAAAAACGTGTTTTAAACACATGGCTCAAGTATTAAACGCACCGTATAAAAACTAACCACATGTTTATATTTCGTTGATTTGCAGAATTTAAACGAATATGTATCAGTTATATCTATCATAATATATTTTGAACAGAAACACTTGAGTATTAATGAACTGTACCGTCTGCTTATAGTCCATGGCATCTTCCTTGATGGTGGCATGCACGAAATACGGTTACATGTAGGCCTACTGGATGTTATTCTTCTGTGGTGTTCTTGTGCATGGCTGCACGTGCTATTGGTGACGTCACAGTGACCACGCGACCCTTATAAACAGCGCGTTTATTATGCCGTTTGATACTTAAACACTTGATGATAAAATGTAAGCGTCCACTAAACGTTTAAAAAACGTTGATTATTTTGAAATCATTTGTCACCCAATATTACACTCTCTTGGTTGGAAAGTTAAACACCCGAAACGTTTATTTGACGGTAAACGTTTAACATAGCCTACATAAATAAACACATGCGCTTGTTTGATAAACGGATTAGGCTAGCTTTATATACATTCTAAACGTTTAACAAACGTTTTTATTTTAAGAGTATATACTCTGAGTATACTTCCGTCCCGTAGCGCCACAGAACGTTTTGTTCACTGAACGCAAAGCAGGTGGAGAATTGTCTATATGAGGACAATGCTATAATAAAACTACGCATGCTTATCGATTATGACGTCATGAAAAACCCTGAATTTTACTTAAGCTAGTTACAATAAGCTAGTTCAGCATTACAAGAGCGCAAGCGTAACAAGAAAATGCAGCTAACTGCAGGAGATGACATTAGAGCTCGAGCACATCATCAGCACCACGACAGCTGAATGTATCTTACACAACGTTACCCCCCCCCCCCCCCACCCCCACCTGCAAAAAAAATGAAAACTGAACCATATCATGCCCCACATGATTCCAATTCATTCCTTATATTATGATGAAACACATAATCGTACTTCAATCATATTCCTAATAAGTAAACATTTATTTTGAACTCAATGAAACAGATACGCCTGATTAAATGATATTGAAGCTCAATAAAATATCCTTAAAATATTGGGAACTATGAGGAATATCTGCATCTGATATCATGATATAGATAACACATGCATACTGAGCAAATTGAAAGACCAGTTTAAAATAAAACGGTTTCGCAACCCAGCAAGGAACAACTTCTCAAGTGATAAAATATGTCAAATTACGGTAAATGTAGTCGTGGTACCGCAGACGAATCGTTGTGTTTACTTGATAACGCCAAAAAAAGGCCACACGCAAAGTTACATGTACATGCATGCACAAAATGCTGCACAGAAAATTGTGCGTTCCAAAGTACGCGTCATTGCGGTAAAATTTGCTTTGCATTCTGGGAACGTGAATTTCCATCGGCTCCGCCATTTTGACGTTTTTCAGACGAGCTGACCATTTTGCGAACACATCGATTTATGCATTATATATCTGTGGAATATTCAAAGCTTGCCATCAAATCGAGAGATTTTATGTCAAGGACGAAGAAAATCCTTATTTGAAGTAGGTGTACAAAGGTTTACATGCCAAAACGGACGTTGATAGGTTGGTATGGAACCTCCATAAAAAAGTCAGTACATACACTCACCTTTGGAAAAACGGTCCTAAAAGATGACATTTTTGATAACATAACCACATTTGATAGAATTAGGTACAAGTCCGTCACTTTCTGGTTGCGGCTATGTACTGCCACTGGGATGTTCTACGAGGTGTAGTAGCTTTTACAATTTTTTACAATCATTTATAAGAAAATAAATGATGTTATAACTGTCATGTGTCTGTTCAAACCTGTCTAAGATTTCTTTGGATAAACGGTCCGCTTTTTATGACGTAAACTCACCAGGAGGAACAACGTCTTTTCACGTAAAATGCACGGATATATGTTATAGCATGTCATAGGCCATAGCATTTTACCATTAGCCATGCCATACATGAATAGTATGATGGGTGTACATGTTCTTCCAGCAAACATGTGAGAGTGGCCTATTATGGGTCGTCAATGTTCATAATCAATTTGAATGAAATAAAATAAACAGCAAACAAATCTATCTTCTGTCATCACAAGCCGGTAGTCAGTGCAGATTGTGTATACATGGAAATAATGTATTACGCTACATGCGCAATGACGTCATTGATTAGTTAACCAATCACAAAGGAGTATCACATCAAGGTATAGGGAAACCCCAAAATAAATATCCTTATATGACAATTCAGGAGGCACTATGTCATCAACAGACCTAGCAAAAAAAATATTCAATTTGTTGACTTGGTTACCAGTAAATCTCTGTGTACTAGTTAGTATTTGAGAAAAAGAAATGCTGCGCATGAACATTAAAATTTTGGAGGGGTAATCAAAGGATATCATGGATACAAGGTGAAACCCGATTTGTATGTGTACAACATCACCTTACAATTCTCCCAATCACCAATAAATATATATTTTGCCTTGCCATTTTCATGCCACATCCATCACTTTCCACGAAAAGATGTCCTCAGGAATCAATGTAAACAAACCCAATTATCGTTTACGTCAAAATGTGAATGCTCGTGACATAACGTGATTTTTAATACTTTAGGACCATTTATCCAGTTGGGACCGCTGAAATGTAGACATGTAGAGAGAGTTGGGGGCTTCGCCCCCAACGCTCTAATGTCAAAAACGTAAAACATGTGACATTGTTGTCTAAAGAAAAAACGTCAAACTTTGCAGAGATAATCTCATTGTCTCAGATTTGAATGTGAGTAAAATCAACCATATGCGTTTGTTTATCCACCAATTTCTGGAATGCTGATTTCGCTTATTGAGCCGTGTTACAATTGACCCCAGTCTCCCTTAGTATATGTAGTGTTAAATGGATTCCCGTCAGGCACCCACAAACAACCACCTGCAACGACAAACGTCTTTGCTAGCGCGGTCGTTCCCCGTGACGTCACAGATCACAACGAACGTAAAATGCCAAATACAAATATATAAAACCATGCGAGTGTGTTTTCCGCAAAAAGATATCGGTCGAGTTTGGTCTGGCGGATGAATTCAGGATGCACGAGTCCGAAGGACGAGTGTATTCTTTGTTCATCCGCCAGACCATTGAACGAGACCGATATCTTTTTGCGGAAAACACACGAGCGTGGTTTTTATTTTATCACACACAACTGTTCAAACATAATTTTAGATACTGTCGTTATCATACGAAACTTGATAATGATCATTAATATAATTATACTAATATTCATGAATATGCCCGTGATGTCCGAAAAACCTCAAGCAGAGTGTTCTACACTCTCTGTCTGAGCTAGGAAAGTAAGGGCCTCTTCGACTGGCAATCTTCCGGAATAGGTAGAGAAGACAGTGGAGTACAGTGGAGTTCGGTAGAGGGTGACCATTCGAATGACACGGAAGAACTTCAGAATAGAGATGTGAATGATGCATTGCGCAATTCACGATAATTTTACAAAATCGCCTTTCACTGAAAATATATGATGGAAAGTGCCCATAAAATCCATGATATTTTAATGATAATGATCGTGGTAAAATTACCTTCAAAATTACGTTATGACGTGAACCTGAGTACACCATGGTGAATGCGTTTGACAATCCACCAAAGTTCATGAAAGTATCTGCAACAATCACTAAATATAGAAATATAGTTTCCCTGTCATTTTTGTTTTCTCTCACTTCGTATGCCTGATATGACTTTCTGTCCCCGGACTATGAGATTGGATAACGGACCCTGTTTTGTTTGCTCGGAATACTTGATACTGGGTATTGATTCCACGTCTATAAGCGTATTTATGATTTTAAACCCATTTATCTCGATATTTTTCATCCTTTCATGTCGATTGCGCAATCATCGCCATGTTAGAATCTGTATTCCACCGAAATCCACCGGCTTCAAAGCTGGTGGAGCTACCTATTCCAGAGGAGCTTCACCTTCCCAATCGAATGAACCAGTGGACCTCCACTGGAAGTGGTAGAGGTTCGGTAGAGCCAATCGAAGAGGCCCTTACTCTCGGTTGCTAGGTTACTTTACGTACATAACATTGTTCTTTTACGTAAAAATGGTCTTTACGTAATCAACAGTAAAAAAGTAGTTTCGGCCCGATGTGGCTCAGCGAGTAAAGGTTATCATACCTTTTGGAGTCCTATAGCATTGTAGTTTATAGTGTGTGATAAATGTAGCTGGCGCAACGGCTGTCAGGTCAATTTCTCGACAACCCGAGCCCTAATTGATACCGTTTCTGTTGTGTACATGCTCAGTAGAAGCTTAACTTCATTATTAAAACAAGTCACTTTTTCGTGTCCATGGCCCTTTAACAATAAAAATCGCGAACTGAATTATTTCTCTCGCGAATAAAATTGCTGAGGCCATAAAAATTGCGAGCTTTATTGTCATATTCGCGAATTAAATTGTAAAAGCAGTTTTATTCTAGAGGTAAATAATTAAACTCGCGGTTTTTTTCATCAATTTAATTCGTTTAGCAATAAAAATCGCGAACTGAATTATTGCCCTTGCAAATAAAATTATTTGGCTATTTAATTCGAGAATATAATAATAAAACTCGCATTTCTACTTATTTCAGTAATGTTTTCAATAATTCAATTCGCGAATTTTATTGCTAAAAGAATTCGATACAAATTAGACCTATTTTCCTCGAGAATAAAACTCCTTTGGCAATTCAATTGTGAATACAATATTAAAAGGATTGTTATTGTCTCAATATTAAAACGATTTTTTTTGCCTCAGCAATTTTATTTGCGAGGGAAATAATTTAGCTCGCGATTTTTATTGCTAAAAGAATACAATTCGTGAAAAAAAACGAGCTAAATTATTTATTTCGCGAATAAAATTGCATCTAATAAAAACTCGCGATTTATATTGTCTCAGCAATATTATTCGCGAGGGAAATAATTTAGTTCCCGATTTTATTGCTAAAAGAATTTGATTCGTCAAAAAACACGAGTTAAATTATTTACCTCACGAATAAAATTGCTTTGGCAATTCAATTCGTGAATATAAAAATAAAACTCGCGATTTTTATGGCCTCAGCAATATTGTTCGCAAGGGAAATAGTTTAGCTCGCGTATTTTATTGTTTGGAATAAAATATTTTTTATAAGAACGGACAGGTTGAATTTTTTACGAGAATAAAAAAAAAACATTGGCCACCGTACCCACGTGGGCGACCATACAACTTTTGATTGCACTCCACGGCGCCTGGAAACCCTCGCGCTCTTGTGTCAGCTGCCGGCCTCAACCAATCAGCGACCGGGGAATGGACTCGTCCGACCTGCGGAAAAAAGGGGGGAAAACTACCATGCCTTCACGCTGGGAAAGGCGATCTCCAGAATCTGAGGTTGAACGCCGGAATTGGAGGTTGAACGCCCGAATCAGAGGAAATCGCGAAAAGAAACAAAACATTGTGAGGATGATTGAGGGAAAAGCCCTCAAAAGGTACGTAAAATCGTCCGTGTCATCGATATAACAGTGTGCATCAGTTATGCGAATGATCATTGTCCCTCGCTAGAACAACTCCTTAGTATATCACACAGTTATCTGATAAATCGTGGCACAGTTTTAGGTACTGAAACAGCATCCAGGCGACAACACGCATCGAATGTATGAACCAGTTTAATTCACTAAATAACCAAATATAGCACTTGAGATTGTGCAGAATGGTTGTTTAGGTGCAAAAGACTTTATATCTGAACAAATTTCTTGAATGTTTGGCGAAATTATTGAGTATTCAACGTGAAATGAAACTAGGCTGCAACTCCACGAGTATGAGGGCTCATAAAAAACGGCAACACCGGAATTTACGGAACAGAGTGACGAGTGCTTCCAAGAACACATAGCTCTCAGGGATTGGTGACGTCTCTGCTTTGGACACACACGAAATATACAGCCATGTGGTCTTATCCCTCGTACATGCACCCAGATTCAAGATCCGCTTGACTTTTCAGACAAGAAGCAGATAATACGTGGAGACATTGAAAGAAAGTGTATAATTTTTTTTTCATTCTACCGTGATATAGATCCATTGTAGGACATTTTAAAAAGGTTTAAATTTTGTAATGAATCTGGTTAGTGTCTTCCAGGGCCAAACGGAAGGCTCGAAAGCACTAGGAATGGATGTAAAAGAATAGAAGTTTGCAACAGGAATATGCATATTGATATTTTATGCGCAATTGATATATGTACGTGGTAATTTCTACGTGAACACAACATATCACGATATTCATTAAGTAAATGACATCCTGTCATACTTCGCAGGTACCCTGCAGATTTATTTGAAATGTTGAAACAAAAATTAACCATATTAGTGAGTTTGAAAATTTACGAGCACTGCATTGCACTGAATTACATGATTTGCAAAGTAGCAGCCATGTCCATAAAAACTAAAATGGAAAACTACAGCTGATATGGCAACATGAAATTATATTTAGATTTTTGGGATACCTTCTCCGAATCAACTGTCATATTGCACATAGTATATGTGCGAAGCTCAAATTCCATAATATACGACAACATTGAGGCGACGACAATATGGAAGCACCACTCAAACGGCAAATTATAACCATCAATGATTTGTTGTAAAATAGTATACATTTGTCGTCCAAACACCTACCATGTAACTTCGAGTGGATATACCATGAAATCTTTGATAACCGTATGATTAGTAGAACTACCTGAATATCGGTAGCGATGTGATTGTGCAACGCTAAACCTGGTGTTGCAACGCTAATCCACGGAAATTTTATTTGTGGTTTCACATCATAGGAAAGGGACCACATTAAGTCTGATTGAGTCAGTCCGGACAAACGAGTAAGTCCTGGATTAACGAGTAAGTCTTAGGACTAACGAGTAAGTCCTGTATTAACGAGTAAGTCTTCGGACTAACGAGTAAGTCTTCGGACTAACGAGTGTGGCGATTTTGCCCAAAGATCACGGCAGGTGATTGTAAAACTACATCTCATTTATACAGTCTTTTCTGTCTTGGCCTGCTCGGTTCGAGCGTGTGTTGCATAGCGACGCCCAGTAAGCCTATCGATTCCAGTAAACTATAACAATGGTTTGACCTAGTTTCTCTTCGGGTCTCGTGACTTCTAGTGTAATATATACACTGGAAGCGGTTTGATCTGGGAGATGGTCCCAGAGAGAGCTGGAGGCACGACGGGGAACTCGCCATGAGTTCTACGTCCTCGTGCGTGGGGTAAAGCCCCTGTGGGGGCTCTGGGGACATTTCCACGGGGGGCCCCGAGCTGGGGGAGACTAGTTGCTGACTCGGGGGCGCAAGCCCTGTGGATCGCCGTGTCTCGTCTCGTCCGGGGTGGTGCGGTACAGGCTCTGGCAGATCGTCGGGCTGGTGCGGAGTTCTACCTCCGCCTCAGGGCCGTCGGCGAGTCCGGAGAGCAATACGCCCACGTGTATGAGTTCCGTGGGGCCGCTCCCATGGCCTCTCGGGCTCTACACACGGCTACATTGCCATTATGATGTATAATGCATGTTATATGTGAAGAGGTTGGAGATGTTTATGATGTGCTATGCTATGTGGTGATGTATGAGCTCCGGGCTCGTTCCGGGCGGACTGGTACCTTGTCGTGATACCTGTAGGGTATTACCTGGGCGCCCTGTACTGGGCGTCCGAACGTTACATTGGTGCCGTGACCAGGATCAGTCCGACGGCGTTCCATCGCAGCCTATTGTCACACTATTTGCTCCCGCGTCCCTGGGGACCCCTTGCTTCCTCCAGGACGAAGAAATGACCGAAATGAAAAGCAAACAAAAATCAAGCGGGAAGGGAATGGGAGGATCTGTCGCGGGCCACACCCGGTCGCGCGGCAGCCGCCGTGAATCGTCTCCGGATGACTCCGGCCAGCGAAAAGAATGCGCGGAGCCCTCCGCAGACAAACCCCAGTCCGTGCAGCCGACTCCGGCGTCTCTGGCTCCGTCTTCGGACGTGGAGTCGAGCCCCGCGGGGCCGCAACTGTTGTTGCCTTCGAGGTCTAACCTCGATGAGTTTGGCGCGGAGGGTGGACTCGAAGACGAATCCACGCCGCGCCCGCCCTTGTCTAGACGCCCGCCGGGGCAGGGGGTACTGACGGACCCGCAGTACCGGATGCCTAATCCGGCCGGATGGACTCCCTCGCGAGTCCTCGGCATGGATTCCAGTCAGTCCGCATCGGGCATGGTGGACCAGCTCACTGACAAATTAGGTGAGTTGGCTCCGCATGGGCGCTATGATCGCCCCCGGTCGCCCCATCAGGGACGGCCAGATCGACGGAACCGTTCCCCTTCTCCGCGGTCACGAGGCTTCTCAGGGCCTCTGTCGGAGAGGGAGAGATGGCTGATATCTTAGGCGCTTGAGCAGTTCAAGCAGAGTCAGCCGCCTCCGAACGCTGGTCCGTCGACTACTTACAGTCCGGGGATGACTGGGCCTATGGTCTCCCCCCAAGTCCTGCCGAGTCCGCAGGCGCCGGTGGTCTCCGCTATGAGACCCGCGCCTACTCCGCGACTCGGAGGCACCGCGCTGGCCTCCACTTCGACCGCTCCTGCGGCCGGAGTGCAAGCCGCGTGGTCAGCTTATCCTGGAGTCAGGGCATGACGGGCGGGCAGTGGCAACAGGTGGCTCCGGCCCCAAACTACACCAGCTATGCCGCCCCATATGGAGCCTACCCTGTAGGTTCGATGGGAGTCCCGTCCGCGCCCAGCCAGGGTGGGCTAACTGCGGGAATGGTCCCGGCGGCAAGTGTGCGTTTTCCTGTCCCCATGTCCGCGTCGTTGATGTCTGCTCCGGCGGACTCCACCGCGGGCGCGGGTAGCTTACGGACCTTGCCGGCGTACATGGACGACCCCGGAGCCGGACCCGCCCGTCGGGCGCGCTCTGCGCGCGATAACGGGCCCGACCAGTCTTCCTGGCGGAAGCAGTTCAACGGGGATAACGCCGACTTGGAGGACTATTTACTCCAGGTTTGGCGGACCGCCGTGTACGAAGGATGGACCCAGTACGAGGCTGGGCACGTCCTCTCGGGGAGCTTAGAAGGTAAAGCTCTTCGAGTGATGCAGTGTCTGCCGGTGGGACCAGTAACGTTTGGTGAAGTTGCCCGTCAACTTCGGTTACTGTTCACGCCGACGACCAACAGGCGGCAGTTTGAACGGGAGTTCAAAGCGTGGATCCGCCTACCGACTGAGTCCGCAACAGAGTATGCGTTCAACTTGTGCATACTCGGCCGGAGAGCTTATCCGGACATGGAAGCCAGTCGGTTTGAACCGATGCTGATCGATCAATTCATCGATGGCCAGCCTTACCATATATCTTACGGGCTGGCCACCCATGAAAAACGATCGATGGAGGAGGCAATCAACTCCGCCCTTGCGATAGAGGTCTCTGTTCGTTCTAAGCAGCCGCCTCCGGCCCCAGCTCCGGCCCCGGCTGTTCCCGCACAGGCGGCCACGCCTCCTCCGGTCAAGGCATCGCAGGTTGCTTTTGGCTGAAGTGTCCGGAGTTATTGGAACGCCTGCGGTCGCGCGGATATCAGGGAGCCCTCCCTGGTCCACAGCGGAGAATTCGGTCTGGTCCGCCGGGACAGCAGGGCCAAAACCCGAGGCAGGGAAACTGAAATCGGACGTGGTGGTGACCAGCACCACGTCCGAGGACAGTTGTTCGGTGGCGACGGATGCCGCCTCACCTACGGATGAACCGGACGAACCTTAAGTAGATATAACTTCTCCGGAAGTGGTCCTTGAGGATCAGTCTAGCTCGTCCGCGGCTGAGGCGGATAGCGAGGACTCTGTAGCCGAGCCCGGTGCGGACGAACGGTATCGTCCAAGATGTGCACTGGTGAGGGACCCCTGTTGGTACCTGCCCCTATCTTTCGGGCGGGAGCCGGTGCGGTTCCTCGTAGACTCTGGCTTGGAGGTTACCCTCGTAGCCACCGGAACATTCCAGAAGGAACCCGCGCTCCGCAGCCTCGAACTGCGGGATCCCGGGCCTTACCAGCTCTACGGGGCGGGTAACAACCGCATCCGTATCCACGGTATCATCGATCTGCCTATTACACTTGGAGGCACAGTGTATCTGACAGAGGCAATCGTCGCGGATATCGGAGCGGCCGGGATTATTGGGATGAATTTTCTTCGGACCCACCGGGTGACCGCCAACTTCAGTGATGGTGAACTCCGGATGGGAGAGGACACGCATTACCTCTTCCGCTCGGGTCCGGCGCATTCGTTCCAAATGCGGGTGACGTGCACTACTGTTGTGCCGCCGATGAGCGAGATGATCATTGAGGCGAGGCCGTGTCGGCCCCGCATGCCCCTCGATGGTCGTCCGTGTATAGTGCAACCGGTGAGCAGTTTCGCCAAGGGAACTGGACTCGTGCTGGGCGGGGCTCTGGTCAAGTCCAACGCCCGCGCGATGCCTATTCTCGTGGTGAATCCCACAGACTCACCTGTTGTACTGCGGCGCGGATGTGTGGCGGCTACTGCTACACCCTCGTCATCTAGTCGTGTCATCCCCGACGACCCAGTTAGCCGCGCGGCGTGCGCGGCGGCGGCCGCCGGAGATGATCCGTTCACCCTACCGGACCATTTGGAATCTAGAGTTCCGAAGGACCGGTTGGATGAGAATCAGCGCCAGGCGCTCCGCAAACTGCTGCGGCAGTATGCGGATGTGTTTATGGGTCCTGACGGTGCGGTCGGCAAGACAGACGTTGCCAAACACCGCATCAACCTCCTAGACGAGCGTCCGATTAAACAGCGTCTACGACGAGCAGTGATAGTGCACCAAGAGGTTATTGACCAGGAGGTGCAAAAGATGCTCGAGCTAGACATCATCGAACCTAGTGACAGCCCTTGGGCAAGTCCTGTGGTTATGGTGAAGAAGAAGGACGGCTCGTGGAGGTTCTGCGTGGATTATCGTAAGCTTAACGATGCCACGCGGAAGGACTCATATCCTCTCCCGCACATCGAGGATACCTTCGATTCCCTGGCCGGGTCGCACTACTTTTGTGCTCTGGACCTGGCCTCCGGGTATTGACAGGTTGAGATGGAGGAGAGTGATCGGGCGAAGACTGTCTTCGTTACCAAGAACGGGCTCTACCAATTCAAGGTAATGCCGTTCGGGCTGTGTAACGCACCGGCAACGTTCGAGCGCCTCATGGAGATGGTCTTAAAAGGGTTCCTCTGGAAGCGATGTATGGTCTACATCGACGATGTCGTCGTGTATGGCCGGTCGTTCGAGGAAACCCTCACCAACCTCCAGATGGTACTCCATATATCGTGGGCGTTCGTCCTGGACTCCGTCCGCGGGCAGCTGCAGACGTCCGCCGGCTATTGATTTCATCATGTTAGGGATCCTCTAGATTGGGCGCCGGCATGAAGGGTACATCCCCCTAGCCATAGAGGCTACGGCCGATGCCGGTCCCGCGTCTAATCTATTGGTTCCGCGCTCCGGTAGTCGTTTGGATGGGCTCTGGACTGGACCGGGCTTGCTCCGTGGTCTCGTTGGGCGTTGGGGTTGCTAGTGGGCGGTTAGCTACCGTCCATAGGGCGCCCAACTGTCCGCGGGACTACCATGGGCTTGCTCGATCGCCTTGTAAGCGGACCAGCGGCTATGGGGAGTGGTTTTATTTATTTTCCATCTCATGTTATTATTTATTGAGTGGATTATATAAGCCACAAGTGTGCGTGCATGTTGCTGTGGAAGCGCTATTCTGTCTCTTTTATCATACATTGAGATAAGTTTAGTGATATATCTTTTTTTTTCCTGGTGCAAAAGAGAGTAAGAAATCGGGAGATTTCTGCTTTCGTTAGAGGGGTGTAGAGGCTTGTTTTGTGTGTCAGAAGCTTGACTGCCGTGATCTATGGAAAAGCAGGTGAACGGTGGTGGATTTATTTTCATCACTGGTTCGGGCGGTGTAGATTTATTTACGCTGCTGATAGGTGGACATAATCATTACATCCACAAGTAGATCGACTTCTGATACATGGTATACAATCTTCATCCTGCTGTGTAATTAACTTCACATCATCGACCGCCAGTGCGGAAGCGATAAGCTAATGATTGATGTTAATTACAATGTATTAATTGCGGGATCCCCCGGGATGGCCTTTTATTTAGGCCACCCGTATACATGGAGTGTGAGGAGTCACCGGGGAGAGATGAATGAATATGCATGAGCTATTGTCAGAAAACGTAATTCGTTTGTAGCTCTGTATAGATGAATGGTACAGATAAGACGTTTCCACGGCGACGCGCTCGCGCTGTGTGTGTAGAATAGCTGCCACCTCTCAATGCCTTTAATCGTTGTAACTCGAGAGTTACTGGTCATTCGAGCGCTCGGCACTGGTGGAGACAGATCTGCGGATCTGACTCCCAGTGTTTGTAGCGTTTAGAGCGCCCGAATATTTATAAATATGTCTGAAAGCAGTGATGGTTGGGAGGATGATAAGGGAGGGGAGGGGTCTCTTGAGCGCAGTAACATGTACTCGAGACCCCTATCTCGGCCTGAGGAGGATGATCTGCTAGATCTCCCTGAAGGCGCGTATGTGGGTTCTGCGGAATCCAGCTCTGGTGACAGTTCCGATCATGGGACTGATACTGTGGGCAAGGCCGGTGCGGACCGCACTGTAGAGAGCAACTTGGCTGCTATAGATGCCGAGAAGCTCTTGGATCCGTCTCCTTTTCCACGCATGGAGGAGTTGATGGACTACAGTGAGTCGGGACCTGCAGAGGTGGACCTCGAGTTGCATCCGCCCCAGGAGATGTTAGAATCTCTAGGGCCGGATGAGAGTACTCGTCCGGATACCCATCTGGGTGGCCGCGGCCGCCTGGACACCAGTTCCGGCGAGAACTCCTCGGTGTCCGCACCTGCGGAGTCTGGTCCGCACGACCAGGAGACACCCGCGACTTGGGGGGACCGAGTTGAGGCGGCTGAACAAGCTGCGTCCTCGGATCCGGACCAAGTGCAGGAGTCTGGCTCGAAGGAGACTGCGGTGCAGGACGATGGGTTTACATCGCCCATCTCCAGACGCACCCGCCGTCGAGCCAGGGAGATCGCTCAAAAGCAGTGGGAGGCCCAACAGCAACAGGAGGCCGCCGACTGCGGGCGATTTGAGTCCGGATCCGACCAGGATTCGGGCTCCGCACTTTCGCAGAAGAAGAAGAAGAAGCGGAATCACCGGAAAAAGATGCCCGGTGGTCCCCCGCCTCAGTCCGGACCAAAGTCCGGAGGACCTAAGCCACTGGCGCCTAAGCCGGGCAGCAAGCCAGGGTCCTTCGCCAAACCCAGAGACGCCAAGGCGCCTAATCCCTCGGGATCTGGTGCGGGCGGCGCCTCCGAAGGGTCCGACCAAGGTGCGGGAGGTTCCAGTAAGCGGGTGCCGATTAAGGCGCCAGAAGGAACCTCCTCCAACAAGTCCTCTGGTAAGCAGAGGCCTACCGGAGCTACGGAAGTGGGCTCTAGTCCAGTGGATCGTGGGCGCCCCTTGCCGAAGGAAGGAGATCTCCGTTTGGAACTACTCCGGAAGCGAGCGGAGAAGGACGAGGCTTCAGACCTGTCCGACACCGCACTGGACGCTGGGCGGAGGGCTTTCGTTACCTCGCAACAGAGAGCCGCCGCTCAACGCGCGAGTAGTGTACCTCGGCAACCCGGGTCACAGAGTGGTCAGAATACGCCTCAGAAACGGCGGTCGTCTTCTGAGCAGCCTTCAGTTAAAAGGCTGCGGGCCGGTATGGGCCCCGAACTCCCTGGGGTGCGGCAGGGGTACGTATTCCTCCCGCGTTATGGTAGGGACCCGCAGTCCCGCCGCACGGCGGAATCTGCGGCGGCGGCCGACACGCCTTTTACCAGGCCTCGTCCACTCACGGGCGAGGGGGTGATCTGTCCTCTCTGCCCGCTGTCCCTCGAAGGGTATGAGGACCCGCACAGTGACTACGTCAGGGACGTCGAGGAACCGGATCTTCCACTATGGTCCGTGGCGCCGCGGAGGCTGTCCGGACAGCAGCAGAGGCTGTCCGTCAACCGCCGGAAACTCCCGTAGTGGAAGACCGGAACCGGGTTACCATGATCGTGTCCGAGATGCCGCAGATAGCGGCCAAGACACGCGTGGCATCCCCTAAGCCTCGCGCCCCGCCAAAGACCCAGGGGACGGGTTCGTCCGCCGGAACTGCTCCGGCCCGGACGACTCCCCTGCGGTCTCCTGGCGCGTTGACTCAGGAGGATTACCCGGGCTTGCTGGAGGTGACGGTTCCTGCGGGACCGTCTGAGGGACGTGTGGTGACGGACACCACCGCCTCCTCGAGTTCCGCGTTGGTGGTCAGGCCTAAGACCCCACACGAGACTCCCTCCACAGCAGGCAGTAGCGGACGTGCACCACCTCTCTCGAGGTCGACGTCCGCGTCCTCGTTGGTGGCCGAGGGGACGTCCGCGCGATGACAAAGTGTGGCCTCCCTGGACATGGGTTCCTTCGACGCCGCGGCGGACGTGCGCCGACGGTTTGGTCCGGCGACTGTCAGTGCCTACGAGACTTTCCGCGAGTCTGTAGGCCAGGCGGTCGGCCATCGCCGAGATGGTTTGGACCGGATCCCGGCTGATCTGGCGTTGGCTAACCTGGCCGTACCCCGAGCCCTCCGGGACTTGGGGTCCGCAGGCGTGGCCGCGTTGGTCCAGGCGAGAGATGAGCATCCCTGGGATCACCCCCAGCGCGGTAGGCTCACTCGCGCCGCGGAACACCTTGTGGCAGAGATGGACAGCTCTCTGGAACGGCTCAGCCGGTGCCGAGCGGAGGCCTCCCGTGTCGCGTGCAACTTTGCACACGACCAAGGCCTCATGGAAGGCACCAGGCGGGGCTTTGAGAGCTTCCGGACGCTCGCGGCGGACAGGGAGCAGCATGCTTTCGAAAGAGGGAAAGCTGCTGCTCAAGCCGCGCAGTCCGAGAGATCGTCCGTCTCTCCCGAGCTCTACGACGCACTGTTTCCGAGATATCGACTCGGAATATGCCGACTCGGCAGAAAAATTCAAGGTCAAGGTCGAAGATCATCTTTAATACCCTTTAGACATGTTTGTCTAGGGCGACGAGTCCGAAAATAACGTACGTTTCGCTCTACGGCGCACCTCTTAGGTGATATCGACGAAAACGAAAAATGCTGACTCGGCGAAAAAATTTTAGGTGAAGGTCAAAGACCATTCATAATACCCCTTAGACATGTTTGTCTAGTGCCACGAGTCCGAAAATAACATCCGTTTCACTCTACGACACACCGTTTTTGGGATATCGTCGAAAGCAAAAAATGCCGACTCGGCAGAAATATTCAAGGTCCAGGTCGAAGGTCATCTTTAATATCCCTTACACATGTTTGTCCAGGGCAACGAGTTCGCAAATAACGTCCGTTTCGCTCTATGACGCACCGTTTCTGAGATATCGACGAAAAACGAAAAAATGCCGACTCGGCGAAAAAAAATTTAGGTGAAGGTCAAAAGCTGAGGCTGAAAATATCGTCTGTTTCGCTCTACGATGCATCGTTTCCGAGATATCGACGAGATGAAAAATGCCGACTCAGCAGAAATATTCAAGGTCAAGGTCGATGGTCATCCGTAATACCCCTTAGACATGTTTGTCTAGGGCGACGAGTTTGAAAATAACGTCCGTTTCGCTCTACGACGCACCGTTTCCAAGATATGCAGGAAACCTCAAGGATGACTGGGTGAAAACTCTTCCGACCTCTAGGTCAAAGGTCATTTGATGGATTGATCCCAAAATCAATAGGGTTCTTCCCTGTTGATATATGAACCTCCATGCAAAGTTCTGCAGCCATGCAGTCCAAAAAACAACATTAATTTCATCCTCATGGACCTCACGGACCTCGGATCCGACTGAAAAACAATAGGGTTCTTCGACATAATATGTCTGACCAATGCTGAAAATTTGGCGAAAATACATCAAGGCAAACTAAAGTTATCAGTCGGAAACCAAAACGGCAGAAAAAAAAAAGAAGAAAAAAAAAGGAAAAAAAAAAATTCTGCTAAAACCATGAAGGCATTTCTTCCAAAATGCCTTAATGAGTGGCAGCTCACTGCGTTCCATAGCAGCCTAACGTCGCAGTGTCTTTGCTCCCTCGTCCCTGGGGACCACCTGCCTCCTCCGGGACACTCAGATAAGCGAGCAATGAGTGAGAGCTCACAGCATTCCATAGCAGCCTAACGTCGCAGTGTATCTGCTCCCTTGTTCCTGGGGATCGCCTGCCTCCTCCGGGACACCCAGATAAGCGTCAAATGAGTGACAGCTCACGGCGTTCCATAGCAGCTCAACGTCGCGTCAATGACGTGAAATTAATCACCTCAGCAATATGTTTAAATTGACAGTAACCACTACCTTGTGTCTGTTAGGATTATATCAGACGAAAACAACAATAAATTGCCGTTCTCCAGTCTTTTCGGATATCACTTCATACCGTCACTGTCAAAATTAATACAACTCCTTACACCCCTCTTTCGAGAGCGGAAACCACCTGATTTCCTACCCTCTATTGCACCGGATAGGAAATTTCACAAACTTGTCTCAATTGTCATTAATCGAGCAAGAACAGAATTCTCCAGAGACATGCCGAATACTTGTGGTTTAAATAATCCACTCAGTAAATAATAACATGAGATGGATAAATAAACATAAACACTCTCCATAGCCGCTGGTACGCTTACAAGGCGATCGGCTATGCCCATGGTAGCCCTAAAGACAATTGAGCGCCCTGTGGGCCTTGATCAGACGCCCACTAGCAACCCCAACGTACAATAAGTCCACGGCGCAAGGCTGGTCAAGCCCAGAGCCCAAGCAAACGACCATCGGAGCGCGGAACCAATAGATTAGACGCGGTGCCTGCAGGGCCATAACCGCAATGGTTAGGGGGGGCGAACCCTTCATGCCGGCGCCCAATCTAGAGGATCCCAAACATGATGAAATCAATAGCCGGCGCTCGTCCGGAACTGCCTGCAGACAGAGTCCAGAACCAGACAAGTACCATAAAATAGCATATTGACCCTTTGCGATGGTAACGATAGGGATTAAAAACTACAAAGTATGCTGCGCATGTATAATACGACCGCCTTCTTAGAAGGAGGCCGGGGATCCGGTCATTACGGCCGGACCGTGTATTGTAAGGTACGATCCGGACGAAAATGAGCCTCCCCCACTGCCGTGGCTGGTCCGCACGCGCGGACTTAACAGCCGGTCCATTAAAATAATGGTTAAACGGTTTCCTGCTGCTAGAATAGCAGCCTAACATCGCAGTGTCTTTGCTCCCTCGTCCCTGGGGACCGCCTGCCCCCTCCAGGACACCCAGATAAGAGAGAAATGAGTGACAGCTCACGACGTTCGATAGCAGCCTAACATCGCAGTGTCTTTGCTCCCTCGTCTCTGGGGACCGCCTGCCTCCTCCGGGACACTCAGATAAGCGAGCAATGAGTGAGAGCTCACAGCATTCCATAGCAGCCTAACGTCGCAGTGTATCTGCTCCCTTGTTCCTGGGGATCGCCTGCCTCCTCCGGGACACCCAGATAAGCGTCAAATGAGTGACAGCTCACGGCGTTCCATAGCAGCTCAACGTCGCGTCAATGACGTGAAATTAATCACCTCAGCAAATTGTTTAAATTGACAGTAACCACTACCTTGTGTCTGTTAGGATTATATCAGACGAAAACAATAATAAATTGCCGTTCTCCAGTCTTTTCGGATATCGCTTCATACCGTCACTGTCAAAATTAATACAACTCCTTACACCCCTCTTTCGAGAGCGGAAACCACCTGATTTCCTACCCTCTATTGCACCGGATAGGAAATTTCACAAACTTGTCTCAATTGTCATTAATCGAGCAAGAACAGAATTCTCCAGAGACATGCCGCATACTTGTGGTTTAAATAATCCACTCAGTAAATAATAACATGAGATGGATAAATAAACATAAACACTCTCCATAGCCGCTGGTACGCTTACAAGGCGATCGGCTATGCCCATGGTAGCCCTAAAGACAATTGAGCGCCCTGTGGGCCTTGATCAGACGCCCACTAGCAACCCCAACGTACAATAAGTCCACGGCGCAAGGCTGGTCAAGCCCAGAGCCCAAGCAAACGACCATCGGAGCGCGGAACCAATAGATTAGACGCGGTGCCTGCAGGGCCATAACCGCAATGGTTAGGGGGGCGAACCCTTCATGCCGGCGCCCAATCTAGAGGATCCCAAACATGATGAAATCAATAGCCGGCGCTCGTCCGGAACTGCCTGCAGACAGAGTCCAGAACCAGACAAGTACCATAAAATAGCATATTGACCCTTTGCGATGGTAACGATAGGGATTAAAAACTACAAAGTATGCTGCGCATGTATAATACGACCGCTTTCTTAGAAGGAGGCCGGGGATCCGGTCATTACGGCCGGACCGTGTATTGTAAGGTACGATCCGGACGAAAATGAGCCTCCCCCACTGCCGTGGCTGGTCCGCACGCGCGGACTTAACAGCCGGTCAATTAAAATAATGGTTAAACGGTTTCCTGCTGCTAGAAACCTTATCCTACTATAACCGTAAATACAGTAGTGACTCACGGGGGATAACGCACCGGAATTCGTCATCTTAAAGCGTCTGGAACGCCGGACGAGTCACGCGAACGAACCATGGACATCAGTCCTCACGTCCGGATGCTATCCATGCGTCCATTGCCAGTTCCCTAAATCCGTGGGAAGGCGCTTCCCCCGTAGCGGACGTGAATCCCAACCTCAGTCTGGCCATATCAGAGGTTGTCCCGGGACCAAGGGCGTCCGGCACATGCACAAAAGGGGTCCGGCCAGCGCAGCCGCTATGTTGACTACGCCGGCCCGGCCACCTGATGCGGATAGAGTTGCCGCACGTCCCTAATGCTAGGAACTACGAGAGGGCGGATGCGGAGCGGCGGCGTTTCGATGCAAAGATGTCCGCGGACCTCAACTCCGGAGATAGCCACAGAGTAGCTGCTCACGGAGGAAAGTCGTGCGGACTCTCACGGAACGACCTAAAATCCATCCCTGGTGTGATAGATGGATACCGCAGACGCATCCGCATGGGCGGAATGTTAGTCCCACCCATACCAGGGTCAGCGCACGGGGTATCAGATTCAGTTCCCGGCCGTACAACGTCGCATGCGGAGTGACTCCGGTCGAAGAGTGGACCGACGACCTGTACGCCATTAAGACATACGGGAGGTGGTCATCCCAATCATCCGCACGATCATTTACAAAGGCGATTGAAGCGTTCGACCTGACCATCAGACTGGGGCCTGTCAAGGGTGGTCCGGACCTTGGTACTGCCTAGCATCTGTGCTAGGCTCCGGAACTGGTTGCTTTCAAATTGCGTGCCCTGATCCGAATGTACCTGCTTAGGTACCCCATGGTAAACCACCCACCTATTCACCAGCAACCAAGCTACCTCGTCCGCAGTCTGGCGGCGCAGTGGGTGGGCGTCGGTGTATTTAGTGAAATAGTCCGAGATCACCAGGATGTACCAGAAACCACGCGGGGTGACCCGGTGGGTATCCAGTATGTCCAAGGCGATCCGGTCAAAAGGCGCACCGGCCTTAACCGTGGTTAAGGGGTGGCGGCCAGTAGTCGGAACTCCTTTACGAGCTTGACACCGAGGGCAGGCTGCCCACCATCCTAGCACGTCCAAACTGCTACCAGGCCAGTGGAAGCATTATTGTAGCCTATGAACGGTCCTCCAGACTCCCAAGTGACCGGTCACCCGGAGGTCATGCAACTGATGGAGCACTTCTTTCCGCAGCTCCGCCGGAAGCACCAACTGCCAAATTGGGGGCCGTGGGCTTGTTGGCGCCGGTACAAGAGGCCATCCCTCAAGGAGAGTCTTTCCCACTGGGAGATGAGAGACTGGCTCTCCTCCCTGTAGGTCTTCCGCTCATCCTTGAAGGGTTTCCGGCCGGCCTCTAGGGCTTTCATTACTGGTGCCAGAGCTTCGCAGCCAGCTGTGCCGGAGAGTAGCCGCCAAGGTAATTAGGCTCCTCATCTGGAGCGTCCGACTGCGTCGCAGTGGCCATCACCACAGGGGGTAAGGACCGCTCATACTCAGACTCGCCCGAGGACACGGAGTGCACCCACGAGGAGTAAACCGCCGGACTCGAGGAATACTCACTGGAGCTGAGCCCCACCTCTGGTTCAAATGTGGGACGCCATCGCCGGTGACGGCGGGTCCTCGCGCAGGGGTGGACTCTTGTGACTCCGGCCACCGTGTTGTTAGAGGGGGCGGCGGCCTGCGGTCTTCCCGGAGGGGCCAGGTCCGAGTCTGAGGACGAATCCCCCACGTGCTGGAATGGCGCCATCCCTGCACAGTTAGGATTCTTGCACTCATGACAATGTGACAGTCCGTCAGCGTTGCCGTGCAACTTTCCGGTGCGGTGCTCAATTTGCATGTTATACTCCTGGAGATTGACGAGCCACCGGGCCACCAAGCCATCGGCCTCACTATAGTTGAGGAGCCATCTCAGCGAACTGTGATCAGTCCGCAGCCGGAAATGGCGTCCCAACAAACAGTGCCGGAAGCGCCTGATCACAGTTACCACCACAAGCAACTCGCGGTGAGTGGTGCAGTAGTTCATTGGAGAGCGGCTCAAAGCCACACTCGCATAAGCTACTACCCGCTCTTGCCTGTCCACGATCTGCGAGAGGACACCGCCGAGTGCAAAGTTACTCTCGTCAGTGTCCAAGATAAACTCGCAATCCGGACGAGGGTGCCGCAGCACCGGGGCAGCTACTAGAGCTTGCCGGAGTTCCGAGAAGGCAATTGCCTGCTCAGCCGACCAGACGAAATCGGCGCCCTTTTCCGTGAGGATTGTAAGGGGGCACGCAATCTCCGCAAAGCCTCGCACAAACCGGCGGTGATAGCTCACGAAGCCCGAGAAGGACCTCACATCCGCCACGTTGCAAGGCCGAGGCCAGTTTTGCACGGCCTCTATCTTTTTAGGGTCTGGTCTAACTCCGGTGCCTGTTACCATGAAGCCTAAGTACAAGATTTCCTGCGCGAACAGTTCTCACTTACTTGGCTTCAACTTAAGGCCTGCTTCGCGGATGCGACAGAGCACCATCTGGAGGTTGGTGACGGTTTCCTCGAACGACCGGCCATACACGACGACATCGTCGATGTAGACCATACATCGCTTCCAGAGGAACCCTTTAAGTACCATTTCCATGAGGCGCTCGAACGTCGCTGGTGCGTTGCAGAGCCCGAACGGCATTACCTTGAATTGGTAGAGCCCGTTCTTGGTAACAAAGGCAGTCTGCGCCCTATCACTCTCCTCCATCTCGACCTGCCAATACCCGGAGGCCAGATCCAGAGCACAGAAGTAGTGCGATCCGGCCAGGGTATCGAAGGTGTCCTCGATGTGCGGAAGAGGATATGAGTCCTTCCACATGACATCGTTAAGCTTACGATAGTCAACACAGAACCTCCACGAGCCGTCCTTCTTCTTCACCATAACCACAGGACTGGCCCAAGGGCTATCACTGGGTTCGATGATGTCTAGCTCGAGCATCTTTTGCACCTCCTGGTCTATGACCTCTTGGTGCACTATCGCTGCTCGTTCTAGACGCTGCTTTATAGGACGCTCGTCCAGGAGGTTGATGCGGTGTTTGGCTACATCTGTCTTGCCAACCGCACCGTTCGGATTCATGAACACATCCGCATACTGCCGGAGCAGCTTGCGGAGAGCTTGACGCTGATCTTCATCCAGCCGGTCCTTCGGAACTCTAGATTCCAGATGGTCCGGCAGGGTGAACGAATCATCTCCGGCGACCGCCGCCGCGCACGCAGCACGACAGACAAGGTCGTCAGGGATAACCCGGCTAGACGACACGAGTGTAGCAGTAGCTGCCACACAACCGCATTGCAGTACAACGGGAGCATCCATGGGATTCACCACAAGGATAGGCATCGCGCGGGCGTTGGACTTGACCAGAGCCCCACCCAGCATGAGTCCAGTTCCTTGGGCGAAATTGCTCACCGGTTGTACTATACACGGACGACCATCGAGGGGCATGCGGGGACAACACGGCCTCGCCTCAGTGATCATCTCGCTCATGGGTGGTACGACCGTAGTGCATGCCGCCCGGAGTTGGAATGACCGACTCGGACCTGCTCGGAAGAGAAAGTGGGTATCCTCTCCCATCCAGAGTTCGCCGGAGCTGAAGTTGGCGATAACCCGGTGGATCCGGAGAAAGTTCAATCCAACGATCCCAGGCGCTCCGATATCCACAACGATTGCCTCTGTAAGGTACACCTTGTTCCCAAGAGTAATAGGCAGATGATGATACCGTGGATACGGATGCTGTTGTTACCCACTCCGTGGAGCGTGTAACGCCCGGGATCCCGCAACACCATGTCGCGGAGCGCTGGTTCGAGCTTAAACGTTTCAGTGGCTACGATGGTAACCTCTGAGCCAGAGTCTACGAGGAACCGGACCGGCTCCGGTCCAAAAGACAGGGCAGGTACCAGCAGGGGTCCCTCACCAGTGCGCATATTGAATGATCGGTATCACCCGAAGCACTGGGCTCAGCTACGGAGTCCTCGTTATCCACCTCAGCTGCAGAGGAGCTAGAATGATCCTCAAGGACCACTTCGGGAGAAGTTATATCTACTTGAGGTTCGTCCGGCTTGTCCGCAGGTGGGGCGGCGTCAGACGCCACCGAACAACTGTCCCCGGATGCAGTGTTGGTCACCACCGCGTCCGGCTTCAGTTTCCCTGCCAGGAGGGCCTCGCTGTCCCAGAGGACCAGACCGGAAAAAAAAATTCCTCCAGCGCGGATCAGGGAGACCCCCTTGATATCCGCGTGCCCGCAGGAGTTCCAACACCTTCGAACACTTCGGCCAAAAGTGTCCCTGTTTTCTGCAGAAGTAGCAGGGACGGTTCTGGGCTGGTCCGGACGTGAACGCACAACATTCTGCGGGTCCTGGAGCATCAATTCCTGTGCAGTGCGCAATCATCTGCGCTGCGCAAAAATCATATTCCTCTAAGTCGTACTCGTCCGAGGACGAGCATGATGCGACAGCCGGTGCCGCTTGTACGGGCATCCCCTGAGGAGACGCCAGCGTACCAACCCTCTGAGGGTTGGGCTCCATGGCTGGTCTCCGGGGGGCCGGGGTTGACCATGGGGCCACCTGCGATGCATTGACCGGAGAAGGTGCCACCGCTTGCATCGGAACAGCCGAGGCCGGAGCCGGGGCCAGAGGCATCTGTCTGGAACGGACAGCTACCTCTAATGCAAGGGCGGAGTTAATTGCCTCCTCCATCGATCGCTTTTCATGGGTGGCCAGCCCGTAGGATAGGTGGTATGGCTGGCCATCGATGAATTGATCAATTAGCATCGGTTCAAACCGACTGGCTTCCATGTCTGGATGAGCTCTCCGGCCGAGTATGCGCAAGTTGAATGCATACTCGGTAACGGACTCAGTCGGTAGGCGGATTTGAGCCTTAAACTCCCGCTCGTACATCCGCCTGTTCATCGTCGGCGTGAACAGTAGGCATAGTTGCAGCGCAACCTCGCCGAACGTAACCGTTCCCACCGGCAAACATTGCATAACCCGGAGAGCCTTACCTTCCAGGCTCCCCGAGAGGACATGCCCAGCTTCCTACTGGGTCCATCCTTCGTACACCGCCGTCCGCCAAACTTTGAGTAAGTAATCCTCCAAGTCCGCGTTGTCCCCGTTAAACTTCTTCCGAGCAAGCCCGCCGGGCGGATCCGGCTCCGGCAGTGTAGGACGGCAAAGTCCGTGCACCACCCGCTCCCATGGCGGAGTCCGCAGGTGCGGACCCAAACGCCGTTGACTGGGGAGCAGGATAGCTCACGCTTGCCGCCGGGTACATCCACACAGGTAGCCCACCCTGACTTGGTGCGGTCGGGACTCCCGTCGATCCTACCGGGTAGGGTCCAGACGGGGCGGCATAGCTAGTGTAGCTAGGGGCCGAAGCCACCAGTTGCCACTGTATGCCTGACACACCCTGACTGCCAGGATAAGCTGTCCACACGGCAGCCACTCCGGCCGTAGGAACGGTCGAAGCAGTAGCCAGCGTGGTGCCTCCAAGTCGCGGAGCAGGCGCGGATCCCATGGCCGGGACCATCGGCGCCTGCGGACTCGGCAGGACTTGGGGAGGAGCCATAGGCCGAGTCATCCCCAGACTGTAAGGGATCGTCGGATCCATTCCCGCAGCAGGCTGACTCCGCTTGTACTGGTCAAGCGCGTTGGAAATCAGCCGCTGTTCCCTCTCCGACAAGGGCCCCGAAAGGCTCTGTGGCTGCGGAGAGGGGGAATGGTTCCGCCGATCTGGTCGTCCTTGATGGGGCGACCGGGCGCGGTTGTAGCGCCCTAGAGGAGCCAGCGCACTCAATGTGTTGGTGAGCTGGTCCATCACACCTGGTGCGGACCGTCTGCTATCCGGGCCGGGGACCCCTGAGGGAGTCCACCCAGCCGGGTTAGGTAACCGGAGAAGTTCTTCCGCCTGTCCGGAGGTGACAGCAGTAGCTGGCACTCGATTCCGGACGTCCGGAGACGTCCCCTGGAAGAGTGCCGCCCGCCGCGAAGGTCGTCCAGACACGGGCGGGCGCGGCGTAGAGCCGTTGCCAGCTCCGCCTACCACGCCTAACACATCGAGGGTAGACCTCAACGGCAACACATGTTGCGGCCCCACAGGGCTCGGCTCTACTTCCGGAGACAGAGTCGAGGACGCCGAGTCGACTCCACAGACTGGGTCCTGTCTGTGGAGGGCTCCGCACGTTTCTGGGCACTGCCGGAGCCACCCTGGAGCGGCTCCCGGCCGGTCTTCGACCGGGTATGGTCGGCAACCTTATCTTTTTCCTTATCCGCACTTCTATCACTCATGTTTTGCTGCAGAGAGGTCCCGGAGGAGGCGGGAGGTCCCCAGGGACGAGGGAGCAAGACACTGCGACGTTAGGCTGCAACGGAACGCCGTCGGGCTGATCCTGGTCACGGCACCAATGTAAAGTATTACATTCAGTGGGAAACCTGACGAGTCCAGGATGCAGTTCAGTTAACGTCATGAACTTATTTACATCATTCAAGCGTAGCAAAAGAAGTCATGGTCAAAGACATTATAATCGACCATCTATCCATGATATTTCCTTTGATGGCCTACTTGAAATATTTAAACAACCATTGGGTTTACACTATGTCCGGACTAAATTATTCGGCATACCACATGTTAAACTAAAACAATTAGAGGACCAATGTCCCACACGCTATATTACAAATATCAATAGCAATGAGTTTCGCCTGTATTCCATTATCATGGATATAGCTTATCATCGACTTTGCAAGCCAACACAAACTACTGAATATGTACCACCCAAACGATCATTTCTTAAACTCAGATTCGCCAATAACGGCATTGATACAATCAACATCAGTAATATTTTGCATAATAAACCTGTCGAGTCAAAGGTACCATCATACTTTACTGATAATGGTACTCCGTCGGTTTCCTACTCATATACGAAGCCTATTGCATCCAAGATATTCAATTACAAACAAACATTGAATGACTTAGATATTGACGACCTGTTACAAAACCCACTCTCCTGTACCTGCACTAGTTCTCCATTCATACATAAACCAGTTGGGCACATTATTTCAGGTGACCTCAATATTGTAGACAATGAATTGTTGAAGGATATATTGTCCAAAGGTCCCAAGTATAGGGAGCCCAAGTCATTTTCATGGAGTTACAATTTCAAGTTAGTCATGGATGCAGTTGAGGAACATGCCAGAAAGTGGACTAAGCGAGAAAAGGCAGAAACTGATTCTGTCAGAATGGGTTAAACAAATTAGGTCGTTGCTGTCTAAACGCATTCGTGTTTTGTCTAAGTCGGTCAGTACTAAATACAGCTCTGTCTTTGATGATCCAGTGGTTGCTGATAGTTTGTTGAAACTCCGAGAAAAATTTGTCATTGTTCCTGCTGATAAAGCATCCAATAATGTTGTTTTTGTTTGTAAAGCTTACTATATTCCGTGCCTATTCAATGAACTTGGTATCTCTAACAACAACACTTCTAACCGTACATACCAGGATATTACTATATCTAAGCAGGATATATTATCTAATCACACGTCTGTATTGCATTCTTTTGGTATCACTGCTTCATGTAAAGATTATAAACTACCCAGTTTATATTGGATCCCAAAATTACACAAAAATCCATACAAACAAAGGTATATTTCAGGCTCGGCATCATGTTCCACAAAAGTTCTCTCTAAGCTACTAACTGTTATATTGTCAAAGATTAAACATGGTCTCCAAAAATACTGTGAAACTATCTACTCTAAGTGGTATCAACCAAATGTGGATACTAAAAAATTCCGAATCTTTGTTGGAGTATCTACATGCTCACACACTTTCAAAAGTTACGTCTATCAAAACATTTGACTTTTCCACTCTCTACACCACTATACCTCATTCTGAACTAAAGTCCCAGCTTCAAAAGCTCATACATAATTCCTTTTTCTCCAAAAAAGGACAACGTCGTTATGAGTATATTGTAGTCAAATATAATACAGCCTACTTTGTTAAAGATGATTCAGATGCTCCACATAAATATACATAAACCGATGTTGTGAATATGGTTAATTTCCTTATTGATAATATCTTTGTTGAGTTTGGTGGCCGTATATTTCAGCAGACTATTGGTATTCCAATGGGTACAAACTGTGCACCATTATTGGCAGACCTGTTTTTATACTCATATGAATCAGATTTCATCCAACATCTACGAAGAGGAGTATCAAAGTTTCAAACTAGTAGCTTTAATTTCACTTTCCGATACATAGATGATGTATTGTCAATAAATGATCCCAAGTTTGGTGATTATTTGGATGATATATATCCTATGGAACTTGAAATTAAAGATACTACAGACTCCTCTAATTTTTCCAACTATTTAGACCTATTAAGGTTGGAGATTGATGAAGATTCTGACCTGTCAACTAGGTTGTATGACAAACGTGATGATTTCAATTTTTCCATAGTCAATTTCCCTTTTCTAAGCAGCAAAATTCCTATGTCGCCAGCATATGGCGTGTTTGTCTCACAACTCATACGCTATTCCAGAGCTAGTTGCAAGTATGAGGACTTTGTTCACAGAAGTTCCCAGCTAGCCTCTGAACTGCTGCGACAGGGATATGTTTTACCAAGACTAATAGCTGCTTTCAAGAAATTCTATGGACGTCATCACAATCTGGTTGATAAGTACACAAAATCTGTTGCAAGTATGAAACAAGACCTTTTTGCATGTTAATGTTTTGGAATTCATGACGGGTGCCACATATGGGGCAGGAAATGCTCACTCTTTCCGGAACACCTGATTTCACACCTTTATGGCCATATATGTGGGTTCATGAAATTCCATTCAAATTTTCTCGATTTTGCCTGACACTGGACTTTGAGATTGGATAATGGACTCGGTTTTGTTTACTTGGATACTATATACATTGGGTATTGTTGCCATGTTTATTAACGTCGTCCGCTATCTGGGATCCTCGAGGATAGTCCTCTCACCACAGGTCATGGCGGACGCACACCCGCTATCCTCAGATCCTCGCGGAGAAGCCGCTCACTGAGGGTCACTGCGGGCACAGTAACAACTCTATCATTAGCACTAAGACCAGGTAACTGCCCACCCAGCGAGCCCAGACATGCGGACACCGCTCAGATACACGATCATCACGGCGGTGTTAACTGTAAGGCTTGGCTCGCCGCAGTCCGCCTCGGGGATAGAACCCCGGACAGCCCGACAGTCTGCCAGAGCCTGTATCGCACCATCCCAAGTGGGAAGAAACCGGTGATCCACAGGGCGTGAGCCCCCGAGTCAGCAACGGTCTCCCCCACCTGGGCCCCCTATGGAAGTCGCCCCTGAGGCCTGATGGGCCTTTACGTGAACAGAGACAAGGAGCCCATGGCATGAGCTCACCTGTCGTGCTCAGTCTCTGAGACAACTCCGGCCACACAAAATGTGACCACAGTATTCATGCTAGAGGCGAGAGCACGAGAGATGACGTAAGCAGCCATTGTTCAGTATAGTGGATAAGAGGATTAGAGAGCGTTGCCGGGGCAACGCTCGTGCTTCGAGCTGAAGGGATCAAAACAAAGGCCGTGAAAACTAGAATGTTTAAGAAAGACACCTGCCGCGATCTTTGGGCAAAATCGCCACAAAAAGATCAATACAATTTAACGACATCACGATATATAGATCTAGATCTAATAGTAGATGTTTTATTTTGACCACACATAAAAGCTCCGCGAAATGTACACATCACTGTGTACATCAACAGCATACACAGACGTATTGGTAGCAGTTGGGGAAAAGGGGCAAATTCGGGGGTGTTGTCAAATTTACCAACAGTACCCAAATTTGGGGACCAGGGGTTGGTAAATTTGGGTAGGGTACGTGGTATTGGACCAATATCCAAAAAAAATGTTAATTATAACTAAATTATATAATTATCAATGGACATCTAATGAAGTTGACAAAATGAAGTCTTCTGCAAGTGTATATTGTCTGCAAGATTATCTCATTTGAAGTTAGATTGAATGCAATCTCTGTGATCTTGACGATAAACAGAGATTGAGACCAACGTCACAAAAATATAGACATTTCAAGCTGTATGCATAGACAGAAAACGTCATAAACGTAATATGATGGTCGGGTGGGAAACTCAAAATGGGGATCGATAATCATGACTGTAAATGAAAACATTTGTCTCAAAAACTCTGGATACAATGACTCTGCACTCAGTATGGTAAATTCTGTGTGTATATGCAGTAAGGTGAGTTATTTAGATTCAAACTACTTGTGTTAGATGGTGTCTCCCGGTGATTTACATACTTATGTAACGTTCGGACGCCCAGTGCGGGGCACCCGGGCGATTCCCTACAGGTATCACGACCAGGTACCAGTCCGTCCGGAACGAGCCCGGATCTCATACATCACCACATGGTACAACACATCATCATCATCAACATCATCACATATTACATGCATTATACATCATTCCCGGCCCCTCAGGGCCGGGTATATGTGATTGTCGTTGACCTCACCCTATGTATCTCCTGTCTTCCGACTCTCTCGGACGACTCTCTTAGATTCAGCATACATTGGTGTTGGTTTCGCGAATTTGCAAAAAAAGCCGATAAATTCTGCTAAACTGATTTAAAAACACTGCTAATATCACTATACTAAAAATAAGAATTTGAATGACAATGAGAAGTGCTGTTTCAAATGAGTTTTCGGCTGGTATTCGCAAGTGCAATTACCGATTCTCCTGCCGGTTATTTTGGAACTTCTCATATTTGAACCGCCCCAGATATAATCACTGCGTTATATAACTACGCCAACAAGTAATCACTAAGAATATGTTGTATTGCAGCGACAGACAGTGATACACTAGGTGTAAGCATTTCAGAGAATAGTTTAAAAGTATCTTTTCGAATTATTACAGTTGCATTAGGCCTGTTAGGTCATTTTTCGTGGGGCGATCGAGCGTGTAGCATAATAAAACTGAAGCATGAGAAATTTTGTTGCTTCACAAGCGCGATCGCCTTTAATAGCCAAGACCGCCATAACGAAGCCGTGACAAATCCGTGCTTTCGACCACGGGTACTTAAAAACCCGGCAATAGGTATAACCTTTATCCCAGTTTTATATGAGCCCTGCTATGGAAGTTTGTACATATGCCTATAGGCATAACCTATAGGGGCCTAATGTGCAGGATCGGTTAGACATCTATCCATTGTAATACGGCTGTACACTTACACTTTAGGCCTATTCATCAAATCCTGCCATCTCTACGTGAATATTTAAACCTATGGTGATGTTTTGGGGCATATTGGGAATGTGAGATTTTAAACTAGAAGATAGTTTCCAGATTCTTGGGCGACTTATGGAGCAGGAATTTAGTTGAGGATGTTTTTAACAGAGCTGCCGACGGCTAGGTACGTGGTATTGGACCAATATCAAAAAAAAATGTTAATTATAACTAAATTATATAATTATCAATGGACATCTAATGAAGTTGACAAAATGAAGTCTTCTGCAAGTGTATATTGTCTGCAAGATTATCTCATTTGAAGTTAGATTGAATGCAATCTCTGTGATCTTGACGATAAACAGAGATTGAGACCAACGTCACAAAAATATAGACATTTCAAGCTGTATGCATAGACAGAAAACGTCATAAACGTAATATGATGGTCGGGTGGGAAACTCAAAATGGGGATCGATAATCATGACTGTAAATGAAAACATTTGTCTCAAAAACTCTGGATACAACGACTCTGCACTAAGGATGGTAAATTCTGTGTGTATATGCAGTAAGGTGAGTTATTTAGATTCAAACTACATGTGTTAGATGGTGTCTCCCGGTGATTTACATACTTATGTAACGTTCGGACGCCCAGTGCGGGGCACCCGGGCGATTCCCTACAGGTATCACGACCAGGTACCAGTCCGTCCGGAACGAGCCCGGATCTCATACATCACCACATGGTACAACACATCATCATCATCAACATCATCACATATTACATGCATTATACATCATTCCCGGCCCCTCAGGGCCGGGTATATGTGATTGTCGTTGACCTCACCCTATGTATCTCCTGTCTTCCGACTCTCTCGGACGACTCTCTTAGATTCAGCATACATTGGTGTTGGTTTCGCGAATTTGCAAAAAAAGCCGATAAATTCCGCTAAACTGATTTAAAAACACTGCTAATATCACTATACTAAAAATAAGAATTTGAATGACAATGAGAAGTGCTGTTTCAAATGAGTTTTCGGCTGGTATTCGCAAGTGCAATTACCGATTCTCCTGCCGGTTATTTTGGAACTTCTCATATTTGACCCGCCCCAGATATAATCACTGCGTTATATAACTACGCCAACAAGTAATCACTAAGAATATGTTGTATTGCAGCGACAGACAGTGATACACTAGGTGTAAGCATTTCAGAGAATAGTTTAAAAGTATCTTTTCGAATTATTACAGTTGCATTAGGCCTGTTAGGTCATTTTTCGTGGGGCGATCGAGCGTGTAGCATAATAAAACTGAAGCATGAGAAATTTTGTTGCTTCACAAGCGCGATCGCCTTTAATAGCCAAGACCGCCATAACGAAGCCGTGACAAATCCGTGCTTTCGACCACGGGTACTTAAAAACCCGGCAATAGGTATAACCTTTATCCCAGTTTTATATGAGCCCTGCTATGGAAGTTTGTACATATGCCTATAGGCATAACCTATAGGGGCCTAATGTGCAGGATCGGTTAGACATCTATCCATTGTAATACGGCTGTACACTTACACTTTAGGCCTATTCATCAAATCCTGCCATCTCTACGTGAATATTTAAACCTATGGTGATGTTTTGGGGCATATTGGGAATGTGAGATTTTAAACTAGAAGATAGTTTCCAGATTCTTGGGCGACTTATGGAGCAGGAATTTAGTTGAGGATGTTTTTAACAGAGCTGCCGACGGCTAGGTCCAAAGACTGGCACTGGCGATCTGGCAAGGATACCGTACATCTAAGTGGATTGGGGGAGATAAGTTGGCTGAGGGTGTACACAATTTCCTGTTTCATTTACTTTGATGTGACTGATTGTGTGACTTTTTATATGAACTGTACAAATATTGTTGTGAGTTATTCATATATATGTGTTGATTGTGTATTGAATGTGTTGAATTCAGATTTGTGAGTCCATGGGAAACACGTACACATAAAAGGGCCGGGTTTTTCTCTGCCATGTTTTCTAAAACATGGCGTTATACTTGTAATGGCAATGTAGCTGTGTGTAGAGCCCGAGAGGCCATGGGAGTGGCCCCACGGAACCCGTACACGTGGGCATATTGCTCTCCGGACTCGCCGACGGCACTGAGGCAGAGATGGAACTCTGCACCATCCCGACTGTCTGCCAGAGCCTAGCTGACGTTGCTCCATTTTGAAAGTTTGATATAGGGGGTTCCGTTCGGAACCCCCCATATCAAACGTTCAAAATGGAGCAACGTCGGCTAGCCAGAGCCTACGTCACATCGTCCCGGGAAGGAGGAGAACTGGCGATCCACAGGGCTTGCACCCCCGAGTCAGCAACTCGTCTCCCCCAGCCCGGGCCCCCCATGGAAATTGTCCCCAGGGCCCCCACGGGGCCTTTACCCACGAAGCGGAGACGCATAGCACATGGCGAGCTTTGCGTGCTGCCTCGTCTCTCTCTCTCGGACAATCTCCTCGATCGAGTCACTTCCAGTGTATATAATACACTGTAAACTAGAGACAGCACTAACTAAGATATAGCCCGCTAATAGCAGGGCTATGCTTCACCCCCATTCACCTCCCATGGTGGAAATTTGGTCACACGCTGAACGGGCGAGATGGCGGCATTACGGCATTTCTTGTGTAGATATTCAGAATCAGCACACTTTATTTACCTTGAACGGGGGTTTTTGAACTGCGGAATGTCTGATATTTGCTGTTTTAAGCGGATTTTTCTCTTGAATCGATCGAATTTTCATCTTTGAAAGTACCACCAAAGACGTTTGTTTACGTTATCAACACTGCGTGGTGTTGTTGTCATGAACGGCAGTCCCGCGTTAGAGTAAATGAAATAGTAACATAATAAATGTTTTACATTCAAAATGTCAGATATTTAAACATACCACACATCATTTTATATTTAAAGGAAAAAAGAGAGAGATATTGCGTTTTACCCCAGGCACTCTTTCAAGACAGGCGCTTATTCAAGGGAGGCGCTTATTTGACAACAAACTTTTCCAAGTTGAAACTATTGTGGCGATTTTGCCCTAAGCACGCGGCAGGTGATTGTAAACATACATGCCATTTATGTGGCCTTTTCGTTCTTGGCCTTGTTTTGACACGCTCCGTTCGAGCGTGCGCTGCCACGGCGTTGCCACGGCAACGCATTGTAATTTACGCTCCAGTAAACTATAACAACGGTTTGATTATACCTCGCGTGGGTCCTACAGCTTGTGGTGTATTATATATACACTGGAAGCTACTCGATCGAGGAGATTGTCCAAGAGAGAGTGCCTAGGACGCACGCAGGGCTCACCATGAGCTTTGCGTTCCCTGGTCAAGAGTAGTGGGCTCTTAGAGCCCTGGGGACGATTTCCATGGGGAGGCCCGGGCTGGGAGAGACAAGTTGCTGACTCGGGGGCGCGAGCCCTGTGGATCGCCAGTTCTCTCCCTTCCCGGGACGTGTGACATAGGCTCTGGCCAGCATGTCGGACTGTACGGGGTTCCGTCCCCGAGGCAGACCGCGGCTCGCCAGGCCCCGCCAGTTAACACTGTGGTGATGAACCAGTTTCTGAACGGTGTCCATAGGCCTGGGAGTGTCGGGTGGACTGTTACCTGGTTACCGTAAATGATAGAGTGGTTACCGTGTCCGCAGTTACCTTCGGTGAGCGGCGCCGCCGCAAGGATACGGAATAGCGGATGCGCGTCCGCAAGGACTCGTGGTGAGAGGACTATCCTCGAGGATCCCGAAGAGCGGACGATAGTCAATAACTTTACATTGGTGCCGTGACCAGGATCAGTCCGACAGTGTTCCATCGCAGCCTACCGTCACAGTGTTGTAGCCTCCTTCGTCCCTGGGGATCGCCCGCTCCTCAAGGACGTCTCAGGAAAAAATTACAAAGGAGAAAGACAAAGATAAAGTGAATGAACCCAAGGGGGGGAAAACGGGTGGAAACGTCGCGGACCGCACCCGGTCGAGCGACGACCGCCGTGAGAAATCTTTGGATGACTCCGGCGAAGTAAGGTACGTGCGGAGACCTCCGTAGACAAAACCCCGTCTACAGAGTCGACTCCGGCGTCCCTGGCTCCGTCTCCGGACGTAGAGTCGCGCCCCGCGGGGCCGCAACCGAGGTTGCGATCAGGGCCTAGCCCTGATCCGTCAGGTGCGGTAGGTGGAGCTGGCAACGGCTTTACACCGCGCCCGCCTAAGTCCGGGCGGGAGTCGTGGCAGGCGACACTCTTTCAGGGGACATCTCCGGATGTCCGGGATCGAGTGGACGCCGGCAAGCGGACCAGCGTTTCTGGATGCCACCTCCGGCCGGAGGAGCTCTTGCGAGGGCTCCCGGCGGGGATTCCAGGCGGTCCGCATCAGACGGAATGGACCAGCTCACTAACACTCTTAGTGCGTTGGCTCCTTTAGGGCGCTATGACCGCGCCCGGTCGCCCCACCAGGGACGATCAGACCGGCGGAACCGTTCACCCTCTCCGCTGTCACAAGGCAACTCGGGGCCTTTGACGGAGAGGGAGAAGCGGCTGATATCCTAGGCGCTTGTACAGTTCAAGCAGAATCAGCCGCCTCCGAGCGTCGATCCGTCGGCCGTGTTTAGTCCGGGGATGCCTGGGCCCATGGCCCCTCCCCAAGTCCTGCCGAGCTTGCAGGCGCCAGTGGCCCCCGCCATGGGACCCGCGCCTGCTCCGCGGCTCGGAGGCACCACGTTGGCGACCGCGTCGACCGTTCCGACGGTTGGAGCGCAAGCCGCGTGGTCTACTTACCCTGGCACGTACAGTGTGTCGGACGGGCAGTGGCAACAAGTGGCTTCGGCCCCAAGCTTTGCCGTCCCATCTGGAGCTTACTCAGTAGGTTCGATAGGAGCCCCGCCCGCACCTAGCCAGAGTGGGTTTTCAGCGGGAATGACCCTGGCGGCGAGCGTGAGCTTCCCTGCTCCTATGTCCGCGGCGTCGATGTTTGCTCCGGCAGACTCCGCCGCAGGCGCGGGTAGCTCGCGGACCTTGCCGCTGTACACAGACGCCCCCGGAGCCGGAACCGCACGTCGGACACGTAACAAACGCGATGACGGGCCCGACCACTCCTCGTGGCGGAAGCGGTTTAACGGGGATTACGCCGACTTGGAGGACTACTTACTCCAAGTGTGGCGTACCGCCGTGTACGAAGGATGGACCCAGCAGGAAGCTGGGCATGTCCTCGCGGGGAGCTTGGAAGGGAAAGCTCTCCGCGTTATGCCGCGTTGTCACCTTCGGCGACTGTTCACACCGACGACCAACCGGCGACAGTCTGAACGAGAGTGCGTACCCGCCAACCGACAGACTATGAGTCCGTGACAGACTATGCGTTTAACCTGCGCATACTCGGGAGGAGAGCTTATCCGGACATGGACTCCAGACGGTTTGAGACGATGCTGATCGATCAGTTCATCGATGGCCAGCCTTACCACTTAGCATACGGGCTGGCCACCCATGAAAAGCGATCGATGGAGGAGGCAATAGACTCCGCACTTGCGCTCGAGGTAGCTGTCCGCCCTAGACAATTGCCTCCGGCCCCGGCTCCGGCCTCGGCTGTTCCCGCGCAGGCGGCGACCCGTCCTCCGGCCAAAGCGTCGCAGGTAACCGGTCGTCCGGGAACCCGCCAGGGAACCTACCCCGCATGCGTCTGCAATACCCGTCTATCACACCAAGGACGGGTTTTAGTTCGTTCCGTGAGAGTCCGCACGACTTACCTCCGCGGGTGGCTACTTTGTGGCTATCTTCGGAGTTGAGGTCCGCGGAGACTTTCATGTCGTAACGCCGCCGCTCCGCATCCGCCCTCCCGTATTTTTCAGCGCTAGGGACGTGCGGCAACCTTATCCACATCAGTTCGCCTGTAGTCCGGCGTAGTTAACACAGCGGCTACGCTGGCCGGACGACTTTTGTGGATTTGCCGGACGCCCCTGGTCCCGGAACAGCCTCTTAAGTGGCCAGACTGAGGTTAGGATTTACGTCCGCTACGGGAGAAGCGCCTTCCCACGGATTTGGGGAACTGGCTTTGGACGCGGGGATAGTGTCCGCACGTGAGGACTGACGTCCGCGGTTCGTCCGCGTGACTCGTCTAGCGCCCGCGACACTTTAAGATGACGCACTTCGGTGTAGTTATCCCCCGTGCGCCATTACTATAATTAAGGTTATAGTAAGTAAGGTTTCTTACGGCAGGAAACCGACTATCCATTATGATAATGGAACGGTTGTTAAGTCCGCGTGTGCGGACCAGCCGCGGCGGCGGGTGACGCTCATTCTCGTCCGGATCGTATCTTACAATACGCGGCCCGGCCGGAATGACCGGAACCCTGGCCTCCTTCTAAGAAGGGGGTCGTATATTACATGCGCAACACTTGTGGTGGCTTTTAATTCCAATTTCATATACATTGGATAAGGGCAATACGCCGTTCTATGGTAGGCGTCCGGCCTGGACTCCGTTCGCGGGCAGCTCCGGACGTCCGCCGGCTATTGCTTTCACCATCTTTGGGCGCCTCTAGATTGGGCGCCGGTATGAAGGGTTCGCCCCCTAACCATTGAGGTTATGGCCCATGCCGGCTCCGCGTCTAATCTATTGGCTCCGCGCTCCGGTAGTTGTTTGAGGAGGCTCTGGGTTGGACCGGGCACCGCTCCGCGGCCGGGCAGTACGTCGGGGTTGCTAGTGGGCCCTTTGCAAACGCCCATAGGGCGCCCGATTGTCTGTCCCGACGTCATGGGTATGTCCGATCGCCCTGTAAGCGTACCAGCGGCTATGGGGAGTGATTTTGTTTATTTTCCATCTCATTTATTATTTATGGGAGGATTATAAGCCACAAGTGTGCACGTGTTCCCGTGGAAATGCTATTCTTACTCATTTACCAAATATATGAGAAAGTTTAGTGATATATCTCTTTTCCCTGGTGCAATAGAGAGTAAGAAATCGGGAGATTTCTGCTTTCGCAAGAGGGGTGTAGGAGATTGTGTACATTGTATCAAAGGCTGTATGCCGTGATCTATGAAAAGCATGCAAGTGGTGGTGGATTTATTCCTATTGCTGCTTGGGCGGTGTTAAATTTTTATTTATCGCTGCTGATAGGGTGACATAATCGTAACACCCACAAGTAGTTTGGCTTTTGATACATTGTATACAATCTTTAACCTGCGAGGGTGATTAACTTCACGTCATTGATCGCCAGTGCGAAAGCTATTGCTAATGACTGCTGTTAATTACTGAAGTATTTTAGCGGGTTCCCCCGGGATGGCTTGTGTATGTAAGCCACCCGTATACATGGAGTGATAGGAGTCACCGGGGGGAGATGCGTGTATATGTATGAGATAAAACGTTCTTTTGTCTGTCGATCTGGTAGGTGCAGTGGACAGACGTTTCCACGGGAACGCGTCATACGGTGCGCGTGCAGTATAACTGCCAACACTTGATGCCTTTAATCGATGTAACTCGAGACATACTGGTCATTCAAGCACTCGGCACTGGTGGAGACAGATCTGCGGGTCTGACTCCCAGTGTTTGTAGCGTTTAAAGCGCTTGAATTTCAAAAGGTCAGAAGAGAGTGATGGCTGGGAAGGTGATAAGGGAGGGGAGGGGTCTCTGGAGCGCACTAGCGTGTACTCGAGGCCCCTAGCTAGGCCTGAGGTGGATGACCGCGAGGACGTCCGCGAAGGCGCTGATGTGGATTCTGCGGAATCCAGCTCCGGCTCTGCTTCTGGTACAGGAACCGAGTCCGAGAGCGAGGTCGCGGCGGACCGCCCTGCAGAGAGTGACTCGGCTACGTTAGGCGCCGAGCAGCTCTTAAATCCGTCTCCTTTTCCCCGCGTGGAAGAGTTGATGGACTGCAGTGAGGTAGGACCCGCTGGTGTCGACATTGTGTTGCACCCGTCCCCGGAGATGCTTGCGTCTCTGGGGCCGGATGAGAGTACTCGTGCGGAAACCCGTCCGGATGGCCGTAGCCGTCCGGACACCGGTTCCGCCGAGAACTCCACGGTGTCCGCACCTGCGGAGTCTGGTCCGCACGACCGGAAGACACCTGGGACTTGGGCGGAGCAGGTTGACGCGGCTGAGGAAGCCGCATCCCAAGCTCCGGCCCAGGAACAGGAGTCTGGCTCGAAGGAGACCGAGAACCGGGATGACGGGTTTACATCGCCCATCTCCAAACGTACTCGCCGTCGAGATCGCCCAGAAGCAGTGGAAGGCCCAGCAGGAGCTAGAGGCCGCCAACCGCGGGCGATCTGAGTCCGGATCCGACCAGGACCCGGTCTCCTCGCCTCCGAAGAAGAAGAAGAAGCGGACCCACCGGGAAAAGAAGTCCGGCGGTGCCCCGCCTCAACCCGGATCGCAGTCCGGAGGACCTAAGCCGCTGGCGCCTAAGCCGGGCGGCCAGTCAGGGTCCTCCGCCAAACCCGGAGACGCCAAGGTGCCTAATCCCTCGGGACCTGGTGCGGGCGGCGCCTCCGAAGGATGCGGCCAGGGCGCAGGAGGTTCCAGTAAGCAGGTGCCCATCCAGGCACCGAAAGGAACCTCCTCTTCTTCTTCCTCCGGTAAAAAGAAGCCTACCGGAGCTGTGGAGGTGGGGTCGAGTCCAGTGGACCGTGGGCGGCCCATGCCGAAGGAAGGAGATCTTCGCCTAGAACTCCTCCGGAAGCGCGCGGAGCAAGACGGGGTCAACCTGTCTGACGCCGCACTGGAGTCGGGACGTCGGGCTTTTGTTGCGTCGCAACAAAGAGCCGCGACCCAACGCGCGGAGAGTGTGCCCCGACAACCCAGGTCGGAGAATCGTTCGGGGGCGGCCAAGAAAAAGCGGCCATCCTCGGAGCAGCCCTCTATCCAGAGGCTGCGGGCCGAGATGGGCCCCGAACTCCCTGGGGTACGTCAGGGACACATGTTCCTCCCGCGTTATGGCAGGGATCCGCAGGGGCGCCGCACGGCGGATGCCGGTGCGGCGGCCAACACGCCTTTCACACGGCCTCGTCCACTCATGGACGAGGAGCGTGTCGGGCTGCCGCCCAAGACAGAGGACGGGGTAACATGCCTCCTCTGTCCGGAATCCCTGGACGGGTATGAGGACCCGCACCGTGCGCTCAAACGGGATTGTAGGTATCCTTCCTACGACCATCTGAGTCGACACGTTGCGGGGTACCATTACCCCTGGGTGAGGATGTTCGTTTGCAAGAGGTGCTACGCACGTAGACCGGAGCAACGATATTTCCCCAGTTTGGAGGCCCTGAACACTCACCGCGCGGGTGCACACCGCGGTGAGGGACTTCACACCGTTGGTGATGAAGCGGGGCCTGTATTCAATTTTGGATACATTCCACCATGGGTGGCGTCGTTCATGACTACGTCAGGAACGATGAAGAACCGATTCTTCCACTGGGGTCCGTGGCGCTTCGCACAGCGCATCATGGACGATGCTTGGAAAGAGTCTGGCGTCGTGTCTGCGGGCTCGTACTACACAGCTTGCCTGACGGCTTCGATGGGCCAGACTGCGGCGGAGTACCAGGCGGCGGAGCAGAGGGTGTCCGTCAACCGCCGGCAACCCAGGCAGTGGAAGAACGGCACCGGGTCACCATGGTCGTGTCAGAGATGCCGCAGATCGCGGCCAAGACACGAGTGGCTTCTCCTAAGCCGCACGCCCCGACAAAAACTCAGGGGAAGGGTTCGTCCGCTGGAACAACTCCGGCCGGGATGACGCCCCTGCAGTCCCCGGGCGCGCTGACTCAGGAGGATTACCCGGGCTTGCTCGAGGTGACGGTACCTGCGGGTCCGTCTGAGGGACGGGTGGTGGCAGACACCTCCGCCTCCTCGAGTACCACGTCGGCGGTCCGGCCAAGGACCCCACGTGTGACTCCCTCGGTCGCGAGCAGCAGCGGACGTGCGGCACCTCTCTCGAGGTCGACGTCTGCGTCCTCGTTGGTAGTTGAGGGGACGTCCGCGGGATGGCAAAGCACCGCCTCCCTGGACATGGATCCCCTCGACGCCACGGCGGACGTACGCCGGAGGTTCGGTCCCACGACCGCCAGCGCCTACGAGACTTTCCGCAAGTCTGTAGGCCAGGCGGTCGGCCATCGTCGCGATGGTTTGGACCGGATCCCCTGTGACCCAGCGTTGGTGAACCTGCCAGTGCCCCGAGCCATTCGTGACTTGGGGTCCGCAGGCGTGGCCCTGCTGGTCCGCGCTAGAGAAGAGCACCCCTGGGATCACCCCCAGCGCGGTCGACTCACTCAAGCGGCAGAGTACCTTGTGGCGGAGATGGACAGCTCTCTGGACCAGTTCAGCCAGTGCCGCGCCGAGGCCTCCCGTGTCGCATGCGACCTTGCATACGACCAAGGCCTCATGGAAGGCACCCGGCGGAGCCTAGAGAGCTACCGGACTTTGTCGGCCGTCATTGAGCGGCGCGCGTTCGACCAGGGTCGAACCGCCGCTCTAGCCGAGCAGTCCGGGGCGTCCGCCCCCACCCCAGAGGTAACCGCTAGGATGGAGCACCTGGAGGCTGAGAATGAGCAGCTACGGCGTCGGTGTGTCGTTTTACAAAATTTCTAAATTTAAAGTTTAACCTTAAAGATATTCCAAAGACTCGACACACCGTCCTTTTATAACGGATGACCTTCCAAGGTCATCACACGGTTTTGGACCACCTCGGTCAAAATTTTAGTTTGTTTATGAGGGTTTAGTCAAAATTACAAAGCGCGTTATAGTTTACTCCGTAAGTCCGGGGGTAGTTCCCCATTCTTCCAAAAGGGACTCTTAAAGTCCTAGTGTTTTGCGCCGTGACTTCCGGGCGTTGCCATCTTGCCTTCTTCCGGCCCCCGCCATGCGAAGCCTTCGTCGGGTTTCGAGCATTTTGGGCGCGGGCGGAACATGTTGGGGACCAACATTGTAAGAAGGGGGTAATGTGGCGATTTTGCCCTAAGCACGCGGCAGGTGATTGTAAACATACATGCCATTTATGTGGCCTCTTCGTTCTTGGCCTTGTTTTGACACGCTCCGTTCGAGCGTGCGTTGCCACGGCAACGCATTGTAATTTACGCTCCAGTAAACTATAACAATGGTTTGATTATACCTCGCGTGGGTCCTACAGCTTGTGGTGTATTATATATACACTGGAAGCTACTCGATCGAGGAGATTGTCCAAGAGAGAGTGCCTAGGACGCACGCAGGGCTCACCATGAGCTTTGCGTTCCCTGGTCAAGAGTAGTGGGCTCTTAGAGCCCTGGGGACGATTTCCATGGGGAGGCCCGGGCTGGGAGAGACAAGTTGCTGACTCGGGGGCGCGAGCCCTGTGAATCGCCAGTTCTCTCCCTTCCCGGGACGTGTGACATAGGCTCTGGCCAGCATGTCGGACTGTACTGGGTTCCGTCCCCGAGGCAGACCGCGGCTCTCCAGGCCCCTCCAGTTAACACCGTGGTGATGAACCAGTTTCTGAACGGTGTCCGTAGGCCTGGGAGTGTCGGGTGGGCTGTTACCTGGTTACCGTTAACCCTCCGGTGAGCGGCGCCGCCGCAAGGATCCGGAATAGCGGATGCGCGTCCGCAAGGACTCGTGGTGAGAGGACTATCCTCGAGGATCCCGAAGAGCGGACGATAGTCAATAACTTTACACTATGATCTATATACTGTCTGTCAATATCAATGTCCAAGAATTTAATCGGTGTTAATAGCGATTAGTATACCGAATTCAATATAAAACTAATCAGTTGATTGCCAATTAGGACATGTAATTGCGACAGACGATCCTTGGGGGGTATGAAGTTTGGTGCGGAATAAACTCAGGTGTCCCACTCTCTCCAGCGCCGAAGGCGTGAGTGGGACACAGGTTCAAGCGTTCACAGGTGTCGTACTGGTTTACACTTCGAGCGTGACCAAGCCTCAGATTGCATGACCAGACATCTACCTGGCACCAGATTGTCCTACGATCTCTTCCGCATCGAATTATGTAGTAGAATTCCTTGGTCACACCCAGTGGAATTCGATCTGAGCATCATTTCAAATCGACAGGATAATCCACAACTTCTGATTTCGCCATTCTTGGGCGATAAATGGGCGGATTGCGTGTCTGCGCATGTGCGGCCACACTATCGAGCACGGCAAAAATAACTAAATTCTATATATATTCTTTTGCCGTGCTCGGTTGCAGCTTGCTGGAAGGTGTAAAACTGGGTTTTACTGTGACCCCTGTTTTTACATGTTGTGAAAAAATAATTGGAAAGGTGAGCCATAACAACTCGAGGTGATGATATCAGTGTCATATAGGCACCCCTATATCTAAATATGTTCATGGTGATTACACAGCAGACATAAATTAAATTTAATATCACGGGTAGGTCCAGATTGGGGTGCACCTGGCTCGCACCCATTCCACAAGTGAAAAATAACGTTGAAGGCCGTGATTTTAATGTTGCAAATTAACGTTTCGCAAAGATATTCCAATTATACAAATACTGGTTGTAAAAACGCAACAGGAATCCTACCAATCCTACCACAAACTCCAAAATTTCCTGTGGGGTCTTACAGTGCCTCCAAACCAGAATACCCATATATTTTTAAATATCTATAATGCACAAGTGCAGTTGTAAAAAACACTTCATAAATCATCCGAAATACTTTCAAATCCCAAAAATTTTCTATGGAGCCAGTGAGTCGCGCTCGCTCCGCTCACTCGCGTTTTACCAGAAAATTAAAAATATCCAAACAACCCCCCAGCCCATCCCCTCCCCACGCTATAGCAACTCCTTGATTTGCCCTTACATATCATGCGCCCTACTGTCCCAGCCCCCCCCCCCCCCCGTCCCCTTTCTGGATAAATCCTAAATCGGCCCGTGTTCATTATGACATTCCCACTGATTATACGATGTATGTAATGATTCCCACGACACGACGCGACACGAGCCCGTAGTTTCAACAGAAGAGATCGGTAGAAGTAGCACAGACTTTATTCTTCAATCACAGGTCACAAGAATATTGCTCACTTCTCGGGTACATATCTTCTCATCTCCGTGAAACTAAGTACAAGAAAACATAGATACAATTTAGCATACAAAATTAGCATTGTACATGCCCTTATTATCGCTCAACTCAATTTGTCGGCAATTGCAGAAGAAATGTGTTCATAATACCCGACAAGACTTATATCTACTCATATTTCAGCATACATTGACACAAAATATTCAATTAATAAACATATTTTACCTCTTTTGGCGGGCTAACAACGAATACACAACACACTCTTTCGTACAAGTTTTCCACCTCAAAACTTGCCGGATCCATTCGTACCCAAAATTCGATTGTGTCATAACGCCACCAATACAAAAAAGAATTCGATTATCACCAGAATAAATCCTATATAAACCAAGTATCATAACGCACTGTTTCATCCCGGCCCCTTAAATGTATTGAACCTCATACATTTACAATTAATTCTTACAATATCAAGATCTACATCATCGTGACCATGAGTCTGTACTCTCTAGATGCACCAGTTTGTGGATAGGTCGCACCTTCGTACCTCCAGCGACTCTAACCTTGACTGTACGGACATGTCCTCGCCTATCCGGAAACGTCTCAATGACACGACCCAAGGGCCACTGACCTCTCGTGGTGTTCTCGTCGACCACTAGGACCAAATTCAACTTCAAAGTTTCTCTTCGATTTAGACCACTTTTGACGTTCCTGAAGTGTCGGCAAATACTGTTTTATCCAGCGCTTCCAAAAGATATTTGCCAAGTACTGAGCTTGACGCCACCACCTCCTGTGGTAATTGTCATTCGGGTTGAAAACTCCGAGTGGCAGACAAGAGTTCGGCCTCAACAACAAGAGGGTATTCGGGGTCAGTGGTGGATCATCAGCCGGATCTTCCCCCAAACTTGTTATCGGACGATCGTTCATGATCTTCTCAGCCTCAACCATGAATGTGTGCAAAGCTTCATCAGAGAGAGTTTGTTCACACAGCAGAGCCTTCAAGATCCTCCTCGTACTTCTAATTAAACGCTCCCACACACCACCCATGTGGCTCGCACTAGGGGGATTAAACTTCCACTCAATTTCCTGTTGAGACATCACCGAGTTCAAGTGTTGTTGATTCCATTCTGACAAGTGCTCTCTGAGCTCACGATCACCACCTCGAAAGTTTGTTCCGTTATCGCTAAACACAATAGCTGGGCGTCCTCGTCTGCTGATAAATCTTTGAAAAGCGCATAGGAATGAATCAAGTTCAAGAGAATGCGACACTTCAATGTGCACTGCCCTGGTGTTGAAGCACGTGAATAGACAGCCATAGCGCTTGTCACTACCTCGTCCGCGTCGTACTAAAAACGGTCCAAAGTAATCAACTCCTGTGAAGTTGAATGGTGGCTTGCAGGGAGTAAGTCATTCGATTGGCAACGGTGCCATCAGTTGTTGTCCTCTGAGAGCATTCACTCTCTTGCAGTGAACACATGTTGCAAGCACACAGCGGACTGCTGATCGTCCTCGGATGATCCAAAATCGCTCTCGTACCAACATCAAAACTTGAGCTGGCCCTTGATGTCCACAAATTCTATGGTAATGACGGATTACCATATCTGTGACACAGTCTCTGTTTGGAAGAATTATCGGATGTCTCAACTCATAACTCACTGGGGCCCGATCTATCCTTCCACCAACCTTTATCAAACCATCTTCTTTCACAGGGTTCAAGGAACGGTAGTTTTTCAATTTCGTCTCCATTTCGTCTCTGTGTTGCACATATTTGATGATGTCATCTGATGCCTCTCTCAGCTCCTCTACTGTCATGAGAAATTGAACTCTTGACATATCGATATCTTTCTCAAGAAAACGCTTTTTACAGTAAAGCTTGAAATGTCTCATCCACACGACCGCTCTCTGTAGCTTGATCCAGTCAGAGTAATGCTTGAGAAGCTTCTCAAAAGCGGGCACGTCATCAGTTGTCCTCTGATCAGTAACTTGTGCGGCATTGGCTTTGCACTCAGACTTGACTTCAGTATCACCCTCAAGCAGGTCAGAACTAGTTCCTGGTTCCACTGGCCACTCAGACTCTCTTTGCCGCAAAAATTCCGGCCCCTCTAACCAGGAGTGACATGTCACCATCTCTTGAGCTCTCAGACCTCTTGATGCATGATCTGCAGGGTTGAGTTCAGACCTCACGTCGCCACTGTTCAGGTTCCGTATTCTCTCGAATCATAGCTACACGATTAGCTACAAAAGTCTGAAATCGTCGGGTGTTGTTCCGTATATACTGAAGAACGATCATACTATCACACCAGAATACTGAGGAACCTAGCGTCAAGCCCATCTCCCGTCGCAGCAAGATGTCTAATTTCACAGCAACGACAGCAGCCGCAAGTTCCAGTCTTGGTACTGTCATTGTTCTCATTGGTGCCAGTTTTGTCTTGCCCATCATAAAACAGCAGTGGATGTCTCCGGCTAGGCTCACAACTCTCAAGTAGGACACTGCTCCGAGAGCCTGCTCTGATGCATCGCAGAAGTGATGCAGCTCTGCTACCATCATTGTGCCAAACTGTGGGGGAACTAGGCATCTATTCAGTCGCAATTCTTGTAAATTTGGGAGATCCTCAAGCCACAACATCCATTTCTGTTCGTTGTGTGTCTCAATTTGGTCATCCCATCCCTTTTCTGATTTTCGGCACTCATCTTGGAAGACAAGCTTAGCCAGCAACACAAAAGGTCCAACAATCCCGAGCGGATTATACACCGAGCTCATAATGCTCAGAACCCCTCTACGAGTACATATGGCTTCCTTCTTCTTGATGTGGATTCTGAATTGGTCATTCTCTGTGTCCCAGTGAACACCCAGAGCTCGCTCGACTGGCAATTCAGCTCCAAGTTCCAGTGATTTGAACTGTTTGCCTTGTTCTTCTGCAGGTATTGAGCTGACAACTTCGCGACTGTTCGATATCCATTTCGTCAGCCGGAACCCACCTCTCGATAGCAGATCACACAACTCTGTGATCACACGGAGTGCAGTTTCATCATCACATACCGAGAATAAGCAGTCATCAACATAAAAATTGTTGAACACAATTTTCATTACATCAGAAGGGAAACTTTGTTCGTTGTCAGTTGCTGTACGTCTCAAGGCATAGTTCGAAGCACTCGGGCTCCAGACGCCACCGAAAAGATGACAGGTCATTCGATACTCTACAACTGGCTGACCCGGATCTCCATCGTGCCACCAAAGGAACCGTAAAGCATCTCTGTGGTTCTTCTGAACTCGTACCTGGTGGAACATAGCCTCGATGTCCCCAATAGCAGCAACAGGACCTTCTCTGAACCTCAGCAATACCCCTATTAGCTTGTTCGTCAGGTCTGGTCCCTGCGACACCTGCTTGTTCAAGGATACCCCATTGCAGTCTGCAGCACAGTCGAAGACAATACGAAGTTTCTCGGGTTTATTCGCATTGTGTACATTATGATGGGGAAGATACCACAAGACAGGCCCTGGTGGATCGTCACTTGGAACCTCCTCTGCATAACCTTTACGCAGTAAGTCATCTATCCCCGCCTTGTATCTTGCCTTCAGTGCTTCATCTCGACTGAGACGTCTGCCCAAACTCCGTAGGCGCTTCTCAGCCACCTCGCGACTATTGTTGCTTGCCCTCGCTGATTCCGCCATATCTGAAAATGGAATTGACATCTCGTAATGTCCATCTACAGTGAGGTTTGCTGTCTCATTCCATTCTTGAATCACCTTCTTGTCCTCGACTGACATCACAGTACCATCACCAGGAACATCATCCAGCTTCCAGAACCGTTCAACCTGAGACTGCAGATAGACTTCTGGATTCTGACGCGCATCAACAAAAGCACAAACAGTTGAAATATCTGACAGGATATCACCTTGATCAACAGGGCCATTTACAGTCCACCCAAGCACTGTTCTCACAGCATATGGCTCGTTGTCTCTTCCACGCTTGACTTCCAAGGGCATCAGTGCCAATGGATTATCTTGGCCGATCAGTAATTTTACATCTATATCTCTCGGCATCAACAATCCTCGAAGGTGAGACCATTTCTCAATGTCAACGTCTCTGACCCCACATGCATTCAAATTCGGAAACTTGTCCAGCGCCAAAACACCACTCAGCAAGATGTGCTTTCCTGTCAGTTTACTGGCTACTTCGAGATTAACTTCGCTCGCATGCATTGATTTCCCTTCGTTCAGTGTCTCCAGAGTAAGTTCAGTAGGCTTCCTATCAAGATCTAATTGGTCGACCAATGATTTTGCACAAAATGTGCGGTTGCTTCCGGGATCCAAAAGTGCATAGGTCTTGAGCTCTTTGCCATTTCCTCTAACGATTACAGAGACAACAGGTAAGGCAACTCGCCCTCTACCAGACCTCATAGCCGCAAAACTTGAGACTTCTTGTGATGGTTGCTTGGAATCTCCATCTTGTGACCCAACAAACACGTCATGTAGAACCTTTGAGTGCTTCTTACCACAGTCACATGGCTGGAATCTGCACCATCGAGCCAAATGACGACTGGCCATGCAGTTGTAGCAAAGTCGGAAACGTTTCACAACCTTCAATTTCTCGTCTGGGGTCATTTTCATAAACTTCTCACAAGAATTCAGCATATGATCCTTAGAGCATAAAAAACATCGGATCTGATCAAGATGCTTCTCATCAGACACTTTTGGCTGTTTATCAGGTACATGAACATTGAAGCTAGCACTTTTAACCTTGGCATGTTATGCCTTCTCTTTATGCTTTCTGTCATGGTGTTTCTCTGACACGTGCCCAAACACAGGATCGTTCAACTCTCTTGCTACCTTATCAAGAAATTCTACCAACTTCTGTATGGTAGGATATTGGCCAGAACTGTCTCTTATGTCAACGACAAGTTTTCTCCAACGACCTTGAAGGTAAGCCGGAAGTCTTCCAATTTCTTCCAACAATTTTCGCCATTCTCAACCTGGAATCGATCTCGCCAACCATCTTCATCGCTTGTAATGTCTGAACACAAGTTCTGATGTCATCTGATAGCTCCTGCAGAACCTCACCATCATATGGCTTGACCGGAGGTCCGTCACAGACCTTCTTCACCCAGGCTTCAGAAATCACATACTCGTCTCCAAATCTTTCAGCCAGTATCTTCCTAACCTTGACGTAGCCCTCAGTGTGTGACATGAACGCGCAGCACTCAATTACTTTTGCAGCCTTTCCCGTACAGTACTGGAACAGAAGACTCAGCTTCTGACTATCACTGACCAGAGTGTCACCAATACTGCTGTCAAAAGTGTGCATAAACTTCCAGAAGCTTAATGGACTCCCATCAAACGACATCAAGTTGACCTTGGGTAGGCTCATAACGTCGATCAACTTCTTCTGCACGCTGTACACATCTGGCATCTGAGCATCTGTACACGGTCGCGTGTTCATTTCACTATCTCTGGTGTACATGGGCCTCTGTGGAAACTTGTATTCTTTGGCTAGAGGATTCAAACTCATCCGCACCGGCTCTGTTGGATTGGCACTACCTGGTACTGGTGTGGCATCTATTTGCACAGTGGGGTTACAATCGGGCTTCTCATGCAAGTTTCTCGCATCTTCAGTGACCACCTTAGCCACCGTGTTACCTCCATCAACTTCTTCACCCATGTACTTAGCCAGGGTCAGCTCTTCAGCTTCCACAGCTCCAAATTCGGCCTCAAGTCTCATACGATCAAGCTTCATGTCTGTCTCTTTCCTTATTCTCTTCATCTCAGCTTGTTTCTTCTTCTGGCTTAGTTCCAACTCGAGAAGCTCATCTTCCTTTTCTTGTTCAAGTTGCATCTGCTGTGACTCTAATTCTTGTTGCTGAATCTGAAAACGTAATTTAGCTTCAATAGCAGCTTTCTTAGCTGCGGCTCGAGCTCTAGCACTTGATGTACTACTACGCACACTTGTCGTACTGTGAGCGGCAGTCTCTCCCAATTTCATATCATTATCAAGTGTCATAGCAGTCCTTATGCTATCATATCTTCTTTGTGCATCTTTTACCCCATCTTCAAGTTCTGTGTACTGTTGGTCACATTTTCTCAATTTACTGGGATCAACTTTTGAAGCCAAATCTACATATTTGCTATGTGCTATAGCGAATGAACCAAATGCATTCACCAATTTCTGCATATGTTCACCAAGTTCTTCATCTGGTGCAGACTCCTCCATGGAGTGCAGCAATTTCTTATATTGTCGTGATACATTTGCCATATAACCTTTCCTACTGCTGTACAGCTCATGTAACCTTTCACTTTTCACACCATCTAGGTCATCCATGATTGATCACCGTGAACTGTTTTGATTTACCACTGTATTAACCTGTTTTGACCACAACTGAGGCTCAAATTACAATACAAGCCTTCACTTAGGACTTTATTTACAATACAAGCCCTGAACACAAAATACCCTTGTTGCTTTCACATCAAAACAATTAATCAATCACTCAGGACCTCATTTACAATACAAGTCCTGGCCACAAAACATTCAAGATCAACATACAACATACATGTATATCATCATCTGCCAACAATATTCAACATGTCACAGTCTTTAAGGCAGTGATCCATTAGCTCCAGAATCCAGTTCTGTAGCGATCCACGCTGTCTTGGAATTCCACGTCAGCACCCAGATGATATTCACGAACCCTCGGTCGACTCTCCTCGATGTCCAGATTCACGTGTTCACGTCCTTCACGTCCACAACAACACGTACGTCCACCAGATCCAGACCCTAAGAGTTTCACTATGTAATGATTCCCACGACACGACGCGACACGAGCCCGTAGTTTCAACAGAAGAGATCGGTAGAAGTAGCACAGACTTTATTCTTCAATCACAGGTCACAAGAATATTGCTCACTTCTCGGGTACATATCTTCTCATCTCCGTGAAACTAAGTACAAGAAAACATAGATACAATTTAGCATACAAAATTAGCATTGTACATGCCCTTATTATCGCTCAACTCAATTTGTCGGCAATTGCAGAAGAAATGTGTTTATAATACCCGACAAGACTTATATCTACTCATATTTCAGCATATATTGACACAAAATATTCAATTATTAAACATATTTTACCTCTTTTGGCGGGCTAACAACGAATACACAACACACTCTTTCGTACAAGTTTTCCACCTCAAAACTTGCCGGATCCATTCGTACCCAAAATTCGATTGTGTCATAACGCCACCAATACAAAAAAGAATTCGATTATCACCAGAATAAATCCTATATAAACCAAGTATCATAACGCACTGTTTCATTGGCCAGCGCTTCGCGCTGGTCTTCTAAGTTTGCCTAAAATGAGACCCACGGAGGGTAGGTATGAGTGGGCCCGGTCCTGCTATCATTTGTTAAATATAGTAATCTCAACAAAGGATCACAGCACTTTCAAAAATAATATCTCTGATTGTTTCCATGAGGTTTTACATTTTAATCTTGTGAGTATGTACGCAAATACAGTGAGAGCTTTGCGATATTTGTTGATTTACCGTAATACATACGCATACCGTAGCGCAACAAAAATATTGAGCTAAATTTCTGATGTTGACAGAACAATTACCAAAGGTTGCCAACTTTTATAGTTTACGATATAAAAGTGATAAAATGTGATGAAAAATATTTTTTTTACGCCAAAATAGACGCATACTGTAAACTATCAATTTGATCCAGAACATTGAATCATTGAATGTCTGTGCCCTGATATACATCTGTAGATATGTTCTTCTTATTTATTATATTTAGAATAATGAGCAATTTAATCAATAAATTAAGGTTATTAATCACATAAACTTTCCCATCCCAACATATTTCCGCTGGCCACAAAAATATATCTCTCCACTGTAGGTTACTTGTACATATAGATATATACTTTTGGTTTGATATGAATAAATATGAATAAACACCTTGTATGGTTCTGACATCCATTTCCTCTTTTGGTCGCAGAGCCACCGATGGAATACCCTTCTCCGCCATAGCGGACAGTTGATCGTTCATCAGGCTTTCCAACGGAGAAATGACTAAGCTGGTATGTCTCTGTTCAGGGTCTATCTGTGGTAATTCAATACTTTATTAGTATGCAGCCTAAATCATCATTTATGATATTTTCCAGATTTTTCCTTGTATTACAGGTTTGCAAAAAAAAAAACCTGTTTACAACATCTAGATAAAACTCACCTCATCGAAAATTAAGGGAGGTGGTGTGTATGTCACTCTTTTCCCGATTCCAGTGGGGAGAATACCCATAGAATGTTTTTTGTTGATCAAATTTATCTGCTCTTCTTTGAAATCGTAATCAAAATGAAACTTCTTTTTCATTTCTTTGCAACACTCTTTCTTTTATACATATACAGGCATTTGCAACAAAATCGTTTTTGTATCATTGTAAGTTTGACGACCCTTTATGAAATTCGTTTTCATAACTTATTAAGACAGAATCGCCAAACTTAAGAGTTATTCAGTTCTCATCCTTCAGATGAAGGCAACACAAGGTAGGTTGCTTAAAAATCGGAGTGCAGAAAAACTGCTTTATTTCATTGTCTCTCATTCGGTACAGTCCGTACAAAGAGGAACAAAACTAAAAGAAAGAATGACCCAGAGAACAATCCACACGCATACTTATCGGGCCTCGCTGCCGCCCCCCTAGGGGTCAGCTCACCGACTGGACCCACACACTGGATACATATCCAGGCAGCCCCTCTAAGCGCGGGATAGTTCTCTTTACAATTTTGCATGCAAATAAAAATACCGATAATTCCACGAATACCGGGCGGATCCAGCACCCCGGCTTTTCGCATAGTTGCTGGCCAAATGTTTCGTATAAACAATTTTCTCCCTGCCACCAGATCCGCCGACAAATATCTAAAATGAAAACTAATAAGGATACATACTCAAAAGTAATACGATGTGAAAGCTCACATCACCCTGGTTAAAATAAGTACAAACAGTTTCAGTGTATTATGATAATAATCCGATAAAATTAATATATTTTCCATACAAGTCAATGCCTGTGTGGTGAATCATTCCCATGCGGTCGTAGCCAGCTGGAGGAGAGTTGGAATTTTGCTTACAATTCTTCTGGCAAACATAAACACAACACCGCTGTAGTGTAAATCGGTGGAACATTAGTGACAAACTAGTTTAAAACAAATCTGATCTGTAATCAACAGACTCGGGGAATATTTCTCCCGGCAAATGCCGCTGACCACAGCTGGTGTCTTACTTCGCTGAACAAAACTGATTGAATGAAATACAGTAAAACTATGTAATATATATATTACTCTGTACTAGGGGTCAATACTTTACACTCGCCCCTCCCTTATAAGCTGAAAATCCTTTTTACAAAACAAATCAAAACGATAGATATTCTATACAACGTGCATGCGAAAATACAAAAATGTAAAGATACATTGATACACAGCGAATAAAGGCAACAAAATGAATACAAAATATGAAAAATAACATACGGTTACATGTTAAAGGCCTGTACTTTACACACGCCCCATACATTTTTGGTTAAATAGTTATTTAACCACATCAAAGATAGAGAATTCAATGCAATCAATAATTATGACAATAATCCATATTATCCATTTATTGTTCTTCGTTTTCGTCCTCCACAGCAGTCAGTTGCCAAGCGAGTGGAACATTCGCGCTCGACCTTGGAGGCGTGGCCGTTGCGATGGCGGGCGCGCCTTCATCGCTTAAGCGTGTGCCCGCAACATATGAAACTTTAGCATGTTTAGCAGCCGGGTCTGCCTTATCCTTCCCGGGTTTGACACACAATAACTTCTTGCGATACATTGTAATCCCCAGATAAGCGAGTATTCCAATTATGATCGTGGTGAATATGAAGGCAGTCCAGGAAAAATGGCCGGCGTGTGAACCCCAAGCGATTGGTTCATCGTTGAGGTTCTCTAATTGATCCAAGCGAATGTCCTTCATTTCGCCAAGAGCCTTCCAGGTCGGGGACTCCAGGTGGTGATCCAGTACGATCGGGTCGATTCTCTCGATGAGCGATAGGTTTGGCAGTTTAACCACCTCCACAGGAACCAGAATGTGGGTACTGTGTCGCACGATGCTGTTCAGTGTCCAACCTTCGCCTCGGAGTCGACAGTCGCTGCTTAGTCGGATCATATGGACACCCCTCGGTACAGCGATGCGATACTCAGGCTTCCCGGAGCAGTGTAGGGAACATTCGGTTCCACGGGTCCGGATGATGAATGCTCCAGTTCCTGCTTCATGAATTGTCGTGTCGGTGTCTGCAGGCTTTAGCAGTGTAAACTTACACTGTGCATGGAGTGCAGTTTCTCCGGTGAGTATTCCTCGGGGACAGAGGAATAGCAAGCGGTCGTAGACGGGTCCGGTCGTGCATATGGCAGGTCGGTGGCCTATGCACTCGTGTGGTTGGAAGAGATTTCCATTCTCGGTGTGTAGCGCTACGTCGGGCGGTAGTTCGATCTTCATATCCACATGAGTTGAGTTCCCAGGTACGGGCCATGACAACATGCGGTACCGGAGATAACGAACATTATCGGTGAATGGCAGGTTGGCGTGGAAGTTGTTTGTCGTCTTCCCACATTGGTTGTATGGAAATGTGCTCATAATACCACTGTATTGGAGGCGCCGAGAAGCCAGCACGTCTGCTAGCTTGAATGATGCGCGACAATTCAGCGGGTGGCAATATTTCCTCGGTCAACCATCCGAGCTCCAATGAGGCTTTTTGTCGGCTATACTTATCAATTTGTCGCAGCCAATGATGGTGAGCAGCTTCGAGGGCGGATAAGAATTGGTCAATGCGGATTTCGGAGTCTAGAGATGCAATATATTCTTGCTGGTGTTGCATGACCTTCTCGATGTACTCCATTTCCTGTGTCACCTCCGTTAAATAGACCTCAATGTTCTGAATGTGTTCACGATTACGCCTGATTTGTTCATAAGATTGATTCACGACAGTGATTAGATTGTTGAGGGAGTGAGTTATCCTTTTGTTGTTATTTTCCATTTGTTTTATTACTTTCTGACATTCTTCCACTTGATCTTCCGTCGCGGTCCCGAACAATTTCCGGGAAATTTGGCCCACCAGATTCAGGAGTCCCCTTCGTGTCCGATGCGCGCTTTCGGGCACGGGGCTGAACATCGTGGACTCAATCTCTCGGAGACGGGCTTCCCACAGTTCTTGAGTGGCATTCAAGGTGTCACGTCGATGGTGAATCTGACGTATGATTTCACAAAATTGTTGTATGTTCTGGCGGAGTCCTGTTTCTTCTTGTGGAGCTTGTAAAGTTATTAGCACAGTCCAAGTGGCGCGATGGCGACGTGTCTCACCATCTTGGACCACAAGAATCCCATCGGGTAACTGTTCTAGTTCATTGAATATTATCCGCGTCTTATCCAATTGTGCGACTATCAACACTGGAGATAGTATGGCAAATAGCAGAGGGCCTCGCATTTTGCCAATTTGGTTGGGGTCTCGGCTGGAGCGTCGTGTTTTCGCTTTCGAAAGTAGCTGATAACAGGGTCTATTTCGATGTCTGAATCTTCTTGTTCGGTTGCCAGACGGGCACGTTCCGTCAGTCTCCTTCGACGAACTGGGCGGCTGGCAACGTGGTCGCTCTTTAAATGGGTTGGAGCGGTCTGAACGTCGGCCTTGCGTTTCGGTGGCCGGTAAGGCGGGTCGGCTGGGTTCTCAGTTCCAATTGGCTCCCCGTTTTCGGGCTGTTGTGCTGACTCATCATTGTCCTCTGACGCCCTTTCACTGACCTCTGGCTGGTCCTGTCGTCGACTCAGGACACGTGCGCGGGGTCGAGGTCGAGGGGGACGAGGATTACATTCGTCCCAGCACATTGTTGGGTCCACCAATCGAACCTTTTCTCTATTCAACACCTTGGTTCGATTCGTTTGTTGTTGCCGTAGCCACAACACAGGCCCTCGGACGCGAGTGACCTCCCAATGGGGGTCCCAACGAGCGGTTAAGGGTGTCCGGTCATCTGCTTTTATCACCACTGAGTCACCACACTGTATATCCTGGGCATTGGCTTTGCGGGCAAGTCGTTCTCGGTTGTGTCTTCGACTCTGTTCAGTGGCATGCCGGGCTACCGTGAGAGCACGAGTGAGTTCATCCAGGAGGTTCCCGAACTCATGCTCGCGCGAGACACGGAGAGTTGTTGCTAGTGGCATTCGGCTGCGCCGTCCGTACAGCAGGTAGAATGGTGTGTATCCAGTGGTGGTGGACACCGAGGTACGGTATGCCAGGAGGGCGTCACTTAAATAATCCTCCCAGCGATGGGGCCTATTGTTCATCAGTTTTTGGAGGATTTCTTTTAGTGTTCGATTGAACCGCTCGGTGCGCCCATTGCTTTGGGGGTGTACTGGCGTTGTTGTCCGATGTTCGATTCCAAGGTCCCGGAGATAGCGTTCAAATTCATAAGCGGTGAACTCACCACCATTGTCAGTGATGAGGACCTCAGGTACACCATGTCGGGGAATGAAGCTGTTGGCAACGGCATTCCAAACTGACCTGTTTGTTTTGTCCGCTAGGGGAAAGGCTTCCGCCCAGCCACTGCAGTGGTCGATAATAGTCAAGGCATACTTATTCTCACATGGACTTTCCGGCAGAGGTCCGATCAGGTCGGCTCCAATGACTTGCATGGGGTAACATGCAATGGGCATTTCTCCCATGGGAACATGCTCTGGTCGACGGTTGTGGAGGGCACAGGTGGGACACTGCTGTATGCGTCGCTTTACCTCTTGACGTAAATGAGGCCACACATATGCTTCGGTGACACGATGGAGCGTCTTCCATAGTGACATGTGGCCGACTTCTCGGTGGGCCCTGTCGATTACAGCACCCCTATGTGCAGCGGGAAGGACGAGACGAGGGTACAATGGTGCTTGGTTCTGTGGTGGCCTCGTGCTGTACAAGACACCATTAATGAGCTCATACTCTTCGTCGGCTTCGTCTTCACCTCGCTTCCACAACTCAGGGAATTCTTGCTGTTGCTCTCGGCCGATGACACCGAGGTCTAACCCGTCGTGCAGTAAGGGAAGTGTCTGCTTGATGTTTTCCTCAGGCAGGCTCGCCGGGTCGATCCATTCATTGGTGTCGATGACGGAAACTTCCGTAGGCTTAATCCGGGACAGCATGTCGGCACGGATATTATGCTTGCCTTTCCGGTACTCAATTTTAGCACCGTACTCGGCCAGCAGAACGCCCCATCGTTGAATCTTTGTGTTGTTTAAGTCTTTAGTAAATAAACTCTTCAGTGGCTTGTGATCGGTGTATACCACGAAGTCAGCTCCATACAAGTATGTGCGAAGCTTGTTTAGGGCGTATACAACAGCGAAGGCCTCCTTTTCGATGGTCGCCCAGCGTCTCTGTGTGGAACTCAGTGCATGCGAGAGGTATTGTACAACTTTCTCTACCCCATTGTCATCATCTTGGACGAGTATAGCACCGACCGCATAGTCGCAAGCGTCAGTGTATAACTTGTAGGATTTGTTGACGTTCGGTGGGGTCATGACGTGTGATGAGACCAGTAGCTCCTTAAGTCGGTCGAAGCTCTGCTGGCATTTGTCATCCCAGGAGAATCGTACATGTTTCCTGGTAAGGGCGACTAAGGGCTCGGCGATGTGTGCATAGTCCGGAACACACTGGCGGTAATATCCCGACATTCCTAGGAAGGAGCGCACCTCACTGACGGACGTCGGGGGAGGCAAGGCAGTGATCGCAGACACTTTATCAGGGTCGGTGCGGATGCCTGAACCATCAAGGATATATCCTAACAGTTTCACTTCATTCAGTCCAAACACACACTTTGTTGGCTTCAGTCAGAGCCCTGCTTCTCTCAGGCGGTCGAACACTTGTTGAAGGTGTTGTTTGTGATCAGTGATCGTGTCACTGTAAATGACGATGTCATCCAAATAAACAAACACACACTGTCCAATTAGTCCGGCAAGCACTTTGTCCATTGTTCTCTGAAACAGCGCCGGCGCATTTGTTAGTCCAAACGGCATTTTCACAAATTCGAATAATCCTTTGTGGCAACGGAAAGCGGTCTTTGGAATATCCTTTTGGGCCACAGGTAATTGCCAATATCCGGATTTCAGGTCCAATGTCGAATATATCCGCTTGCCTCCGGCTTGGTCAAAAATATCCTGTATGTTCGGGAGAGGATATTTATCCCTGCGAGTCACTGCGTTTAATTGACGATAGTCTACACAGAAGCGTGTCGTTTGGTCCTTCTTTGGGACCAAGGTCACGGGTGATGACCAAGGAGAGTCACTCGGGCGAATAATCCCGGCCTCGAGCATCTCATCGATCTCTCTCTCAATTATTTGGCGCTTACTAAATGGTGCCCTGTAAGCCTGTTGTGCGATCGGGGGTCCTTCTGTTTCAATTACAAGTTCAGTCAAGTGGCACTCGCCATGTGCCTCTCCCTTTGCAGAAAAGATATCGGAATTATCCTTCAGCAAACCGTCAAAGCTGCTGTCGCCAGTCATTGGCGCGATTGGTCCAATGCTGCTATATCCAGCTCGTGGGTTTTGTTGGAGTTTCCAGCTTCGGCCGAACCAATGCATTCGATTGTTTGTTAGGTCAAGTAGTCCTTGACCTCGGCGCAGTGCGGCGTTGCCGATGATCATATCATGTGCGATTCCTCGCACCACAATGACTTCGAGCGGGGCACGCAACTTGTCAATGGCAATTGATGTTTGGCCAACAACATCTAACGGTGTGCCATTGACTCCTTGTAGCGGTGGAGCTCGCTGCAGGTATGGCGTTCGGTGCAGCTTATCCACTAACATCCGGTACACGTCATGTCGGAAGAGTGTGCAAGAGGCGCCAGTGTCGACGAGGGCAACGATTTCGAGCTGGCCAGAGGTCAAAATCATTGTCGGGCGCCCATCACATGATCCTCTTACGACTGCCGCCCGTTTCCCTCATGAGCGAGACGTTGGTGACGGACAGAGCAGTCACGGCCAAGGTGGCCGTATTTGTTACACTCAAAGCAGCGGGGCCGTCCTTGTTGATCAAAGCGGGGTAGTCGTTCTCCCGGTGTCGAACGTATATTTCCTCGTGCCGGGTTCTGCGGGGGCTTCGGAGGCCTCGTGGGGCGTCGTCCAGCTTCGAGTTTAGCTAGCTTCGTCGCCAGCTTCTGCACGGTGGAATTCAACGACGCAATGGCGCTGGTTTGCGCCGCAGCAGCAGGTTCTGGAGCTGGGTTGCATGCTAGGGGGCTGACCTCCATTGGTTCCTCGGTTCGTCCTAGTCGGCGGAAGGTGTCTTTCCGTTCACTGTAGGTGGCTATGGCACGGATCGCATCCTCGAGGTTGTTGGGGTTTGCCTCCTCGACAAGTTTGCGCGCGAGTTCACCGGAACTCAGACCTCGGGCATACGCACGCACCAGCAGGCGTGACTGGTCGGCATTACGCTGGCCCACGGGGTAGGCAGCGTCGGCGATGTCACGGAAGCGTCGTGAATATTGCGCTTCCGGTTCGTAGGCGGATTGTCTGGTTCGCTCCACCTCGTCCCGAAGAGCGGCTCCCTCATCCACGTTCAGGAACTGTGTTTGAACGTGTTCACGAATGTCTCCCCATGGCACTAGTTCACGGACGATATTCCTAGCCGTCATGGTTTCTGTCAGGAATCGTTCGATCTCAAATCGCAGCGGCCCGGTTACGGATTTTGACACCACCTGTACAATGTTATTGTCACCGACTTGTTGGTGTGCTAGATTGATCTCTTTTATCCATAGCCGAACAGCAGACGTTGTGGACCCGTCACAGGTGGAGGTTTGTTTGATCAAGTCCTTTATGTGTTCTCGATGCCCTTGTAAACGTCGTCGGTCAGCTTCTTGTTGGGCCAGGCCCGCGGTCAATTGTTGAAACTGCTGAGCATCCATGACGTCCCAGTTCGCTGGCGGTAGCGGGTTTTGTATCGGGTCCAGCGTGACGGTTATCCAGAACTTACAACCAGCTCAGCAATGACATCAAGATGGTTGTAAACGGCCTCGGGAATGTCATAGGCCAGTTCAATGTCCTCTGGGAACACAGTGTTCGTCAAGGCGCCAATCAGGAGACACAACACGGCTGGGGTAGCCTGCGCTGGAGTAATCGAGAATAATGTCGTGATCTCGACTCTCAGATGTTCCCAGGTCTCTAAAGAAACTTGGCCACATGTATTCCAGAGAGTGGCATGGATAATGTGCGGAATGTCCATTGCTGACAGTTATTGTTCGTCTTCCGACACATCGTCTAAATCCTCGTGGTTAATCACAACTCTCAGTAGGCTCGTTAGTTCCTCGAGCAGACTTGGCACTGGTAGTCCTAGACATCTCAATCGGCGGGTTGTGAGGAGCAGAAAAATATCCAGTGTGACTCGCTGCTCAGTTCGAATGTCGAACATTACCGACATAATGTTCTCCAAGATGACTGCTTCTGTCATGCTGTTAATTGTTATCGCTCGCCAGCATCACAGGTGTGGTGATGCACACATCTGCCTGTTATTAATCCGGCATAGTAGCAGAATACTCCAATTTTTACTTCAAGTCCTGGTTAGCTCGCCAGTGTAAGTTTGACGACCCTTTATGAAATTCGTTTTCATAACTTATTAAGACAGAATCGCCAAACTTAAGAGTTATTCAGTTCTCATCCTTCAGATGAAGGCAACACAAGGTAGGTTGCTTAAAAATCGGAGTGCAGAAAAACTGCTTTATTCCATTGTCTCTCATTCGGTACAGTCCGTACAAAGAGGAACAAAACTAAAAGAAAGAATGACCCAGAGAACAATCCACACGCATACTTATCGGGACTCGCTGCCGCGCCCCTAGGGGTCAGCTCACCGGCTGGACCCACACACTGGATACATATCCAGGCAGCCCCTCTAAGCGCGGGATAGTTCTCTTTACAATTTTGCATGCAAATAAAAATACCGACAATTCCACGAATACCGGGCGGATCCAGCACCCCGGCTTTTCGCATAGTTGCTGGCCAAATGTTTCGTATAAACAATTTTCTCCCTGCCACCAGATCCGCCGACAAATATCTAAAATGAAAACTAATAAGGATACATACTCAAAAGTAATACGATGTGAAAGCTCACATCACCCTGGTTAAAATAAGTACAAACAGTTTCAGTGTATTATGATAATAATCCGATAAAATTAATATATTTTCCATACAAGTCAATGCCTGTGTGGTGAATCATTCCCATGCGGTCGTAGCCAGCTGGAGGAGAGTTGGAATTTTGCTTACAATTCTTCTGGCAAACATAAACACAACACCGCTGTAGTGTAAATCGGTGGAACATTAGTGACAAACTAGTTTAAAACAAATCTGATCTGTAATCAACAGACTCGGGGAATATTTCTCCCGGCAAATGCCGCTGACCACAGCTGGTGTCTTACTTCGCTGAACAAAACTGATTGAATGAAACACAGTAAAACTATGTAATATATATATTACTCTGTACTAGGGGTCAATACTTTACACTCGCCACTCCCTTATAAGCTGAAAATCGTTTTTAAACAAAACAAATCAAAACGATAGATATTCTATATAACGTGCATGCGAAAATACAAAAATGTAAAGATACATTGATACACAGCGAATAAAGGCAACAAAATGAATACAAAATATGAAAAATAACATACGGTTACATGTTAAAGGCCTGTACTTTACATCATGACCCATCAATAGTTGGCTAAAAAATGTCAATAATAGCCTAAGTGTATATTTACAGTTGTTGCTTCAACGACCTTAATATTTTATTTTTGTATATCATACTTCTTGAATTGATCAACATTTCCTGTAGTATTTCATATATTGTTTTCACATAATTTGGTTTATATCACCCGCAAAAAATAGGATATAACATGTACTTCTCTCACCAGGCCTAGACATAAAATTAGTGATGTTCTCGACGTGAAATTATATATGAATTTCATTGCCTTTATATGGTAAATTTATATGCAGTGTATCTATAAATAAAAGCCATTTATATGTGAACATAGAGAAAATATCATGACACTATATATGGGCATTACAAATATGGGCATTACAATGTCTCTGCTATTCGTGATTACAATACGACGAAACCGTCGCCAAGCGGTGTTCGATAACGTTTTTTTTTTATGGCGCAAGAAGTCACGCACGCCACAAGTCACCAAACTCCCGGACATATCCCCACGACTGATCGCTGTATCAATAGCAGGTATCACCAGTCGCAAAGTCTGCCTGATAGGCGCCTATCTCCCATGCCGCGGTTCGAAGAATGGCAAGACCGAGTTTGATGACTGTGTTGCCCAGCTGGCAGAGATCTGCTCAAAGTACCATGTCTCTCACCACATTGTCATAGCAGCTGACTTCAACACCAACCTCCACAAACCCTCTCCAAGGACTGCCAAGGTTCTCAAGGCGTTGAGAGACTACAACCTGTCCCTAGCCAACACCCCAGAAAGGCCAACGTTCCAACATCATAATGCCCTTGGAAGCTCTCAGATCGACTTCATTCTCGCACCAGAGTGTCTGAAGATGAACGTCACCGTCTGTGAGGCATCCTCATCCAACACGTCAACACACGTCCCCGTTCAGGCGACAGTGGAAGGCATCTCTTCCCCTACCAGAGCTACCCACAGCAAACCTGTGCCCAAGGCCCCAAGGCTCCGATGGGACTTAGCAGATACCCTGGCCTACCGTAACCACATCACTAAACATGCACACAATCTGCCTGAAGCCTCCCCAGCACAGGCTGACATTGACGCAGCACTGACCGCCCTGGTTTTCTCTCTTCAACAAGCGGCTACAGCGACTGTCCCCTCCACAAAACCGAGGAAGAAGCCAAAATCTGCTCCATGGTCACCAGAAATCTCCAGTGCTCTGAAAGCCAGCCGCGTAGCACACAACTCATGGGTCAAGGCTGGGAAACCAGATCCGCAACACCAAGAGTCAGTAGCACGCAGAGAAGCCAAGAGACGATTTCGTAGCCAGATGCGCTCAGAGGCTGCCAGTAGAAGAAACAGGCTGTACGATGCTGTCATGGACTCCCACTCCAATCACGATAAACTTTTCTTCAAACTGGTGCAGGCACAGCGCTCACCCTCCAACATCTCAACCAATCAGATCCAAGTAGATGGTTCCCTCCTCACAGACGAGACAGAAATACTAGATGCCTGGGCTACCCACTTTCAGCGTCTTGGCTCACCGCTTGACGATGAGTCTTTCAATGTCAACTACTTCACTCAAGTGACGGAGGACCTCAAGATCATCAGTCAGCTCTCAAGGTCGACTCAACCACCAGTCTTCACACCGCAGGAAGTCTCTGAGGCCATCAACAAGCTCAACAATAACCGAGCAGCAGACCCACAAAGGCTCATGGCAGAACACCTCAAACACGCCCCTCCAGTGATTCACAGCTATTTAGCTAATCTCATCAACTACATCTCAGAAACCCTGTACATCCCGGATGTCCTGACATGTGGCGATGTCATCACAATCCCAAAGAAGGGCAAGGATCCCTTGATCATGAACAACAACAGAGGCATTACCATCACGTCCATACTGGGGAAAGTGATGGAGCACGTCTTGATTACAAGAGTGAAGTCAGCCCATTCGCCAAACCCAACATGACCTCCAGTTTGGGTTCACTGAAGGCCTGTCCCCAAGCTTAGCAGCCCTACTGTGCACGGAAGTCCTTGCTAACAACAAAGATCGTGCATCCGACACCTTTGTCGCCACCATCGATGTCCAAAAGGTCTTTGACTCTGTGTGGCACGACTCAGTTCTCAGGAAGTTGTTCCTAGCGACCAACAGAGATGAAACCTGGTCCCTCCTTGCACAGTTGATGCGAAACATACGGATCCAAGTTCGACTGGGAGAAGAACGTAGTCGCACAGTTACACTACACCAGGGCGTGGGACAAGGGCGTATACCATCTACCGAAGAGTACAAGTTACACCTCAATGCGGTCCTCCACATCCTCGAGTCAACTGGAGCTGGTTCCCACATCGGCCCTTTGTGGATCACCGACCTGTGCCGACGACGTCATGCTCTTAGCTGACACGCACGACAGTCTGCAGACCCAGCTCACAGCTGTTCTTCTGTACTCCAAGATGGAGAGATACATCATCAACCCCTCCAAGACCACCATCTCCATCTACCCAGGTCATAGAGGCAAACGCGACAACGCAGAAACATGGGAATTGGATCGGAAACAAGTTACTGCCACAACTGAGTTTACACACCTCGGCCTCTCACGGGAAGCAGGGAAGCTCTCTCCAGACACAACCATCTCTGACCGGATAGGCCTGGCCCAGAGGACCCGCTACGCCCTGATGGGTGTCGGCCTACACGGAGCGAACGGGATCTCCCCTGTGGTAGCGTGGACCATGTATAACACTTATGTCCTGCCTCGACTCCTGTACAACCTGGAGACAGTTCCCATCACAGCCGGGCAGTTAACAGCTCTTGAACAGTTCCAGCGCTCCACCCTAAGAGCCATCCAGGGCCTACCCACAAGATGCTCCGTGGCAGCAACCCATCTCTTGCTGGGGGCCCTCCCAGTTGAGGCGGTTCTCGACACCTGTGTCCTACTGATGGTCGGCAGGATCGCTGCAGACCCTGGGTGCGTTTTTTGTGTACGGATCACAAACTTGATCCCGGATCAGGATCAGGTTTCTGATCCGTACGCGAAAAACACTCCCCCTGACTCCATGGTGTCGCCCTCAGACAGCTGGCGACGAAGGACTACAGCTCGTCCTCTTGGTTCATCTACGCAACGTCAACAGCGGCGAAGTACGACCTTCCTTTCCCATGTCAAGTCATCAGCGGCAACATCACTGTGTCAAGATGGCGCCGTCTAGTCAAGTCAACCATCAAGAGATACTGGGAGAACGCGCTCAGGCGAGACGCTGCCGACAAGTCGTCCCTGGAAGCTCTGAACCTGGATTGCCTGTCCATCACACAGCCCCACCCGGTCTGGGCACATGTGAGTCCTAACACCCGTGACGTCACCAGAGCGCGAGTTAAGGCCAGAATCCTCACGGGTACCTACACGCTGCAATCAAACAGGGCAAGATTCAACAAAAACCAAGTCGACCCGACGTGCGTTCTCTGTCACACAGAGCCAGAAGACACGACCCACTTCCTGCTCCGCTGCCCGGCCCTGGAGCCCCCCAGATCAAAATACCTCATTACTTTGAAATCCTCTGCTATCCAATCCTCCTGGCCAATCTTGACTCAGAGCCAAACAGCACTGACCTCATATCTCCTGGATACAAACCAAGCTGTTAATGACGGACTAATAACCAAAGACACTGTTACCAACTGGGAATTCCATACACGGATGCTCTGTTTCTACCTGCACACCACCAGACTGAGGATACTAGAAGCCACTGCTGACGTTCCTCAACGCCGAAAGGCTGCGCCTAACTGAGAGGCGGGAATCACACAAGACAAGACAAGACAAGTCGTCGATGATACGATGAAAAAACTCGGTCGATTCGAGAGAAAACCCCGCTTAAAACAGCAAATATCAGACATTCTGCAGTTAAGAAACCCCCGTTCAAGGTAAATAAAGTGTGCTGATTCTGAATATCTACATAAGAAATGCCGCAATGCCGCCATCTCGCCCGTTCAGCGTGTGACCAAATTTCCACCACGGGAGGTGAATGGGGGTGAAGCATAGCCCTGCTATTAGCGGGCTATATATCTTAGTTAAGACAGCACGCGAAGTGTAATCAAACCATTGTTATAGTTTACTGGAAACGTAAATTACAAAGCGTCGCCGTGGCAACGCACGCTCGAACGGAGCTGTGTCAAAACAAAGGCCATACAAATGGGATGTGTGTTTATCACCTGCCGTGATCTTAGAGCAAAAATCGCCACACTTGTTTTGATGTTTCAAAAAGTCGTTTCTAATAAAAAGGCACGTTGGTTTACAGCCGCTATGAGGCGGCTGTATTTTATGGCTAATTTGAAGTAGTAAATAAATATCTGATCTTCAGGCGCGTCCAACGCTGCACCAAAAACCTGGGACGTTCCTGTCATTTTTAGGTGTTGGACCAGTAGATCTATATTTAGTTGAAAGGGGCAAAGTAATGCACCAAACACCGATTACTCCAGGAAAAAGATAAGTTTATTTGAGTACCCAAATTTACCAGCCCCACAGTTGTCAAATTTGCCCCTTTTCCCAACTGACTGGTAGTCGCGTTGCCTGGAACGTCCCAGTGCCGTTCCTAGCAAGTAGTAGCGGGGCAATTGACCTGAATCTAGATCGAGTTCGATTTAGATTCGAGTTCAGTCACTTTACACTTAACGGCACTTTACAGATAACGTCGTGACATACGTTATGCCTAGATGTAAAAAAATTTCCGTACAATTATTTTTGGTAAAAAATCCACAGAGGAAACATGCACACTGGATCGTTGATAAATAAACAAAATTATCATACGGAAAAATCTATCTTGAAAGTAGGTCTGGTTTTATTAAAAATTTATTTCAGTGAAAATGGCCACTAATGACCCATTTTTAGGGTATTTTTCCATCATTACACATTTGAGAGAATATCTAATTCACAATTTCCGTTTTCGGTACACCATGTCACGTTGATGACTGTTTGAAAGTGTGAAAATAATCAAAGAAATCCCTAATTTTAGCCCCTTTGAGTGGGTAAACTACCTGTTCTCAATCTTAGGAAGTGCCTATCGCACCTATATTCTTGGTTTATCACTTTTCCTAACAGAATTTCACGCGTCAGGATTCGTGCCATTGTTTTGAATCGTTCATGACACTAAATATATAACTCGAATTTACTCAAACTCCCTTTGCAGAACCACTTGTTTTTTCTTTGACCCAGTTTCTCGCAACCTAGTTTCCACCGAGCTGATTGGTCAATGGCCATGGATGACATGTTCCTGCACTTGGGGTGGACTTGTAAGTTGTATATAACTTTGATTATCACCTTACCGATGGATTAACCGTGAAAATGTGATATCTATGTACGACCTGGAATTGTTAAGGACTTGAGTGTAACAATAACCAGTCAATAAAATGGCAGACGATGATTATGAAAGTCTTCCGCCGTCGTCAATGTCAACACACATGCTGGCGGGCGCGGCGGCAGGAATCATGGAACACTGCATGATGTATCCACTTGATTTTGACTGCGTGAAGGTAACAGATGATAGGCCTGGATCTGTCATTTATCTTATCTGATTCTAAATAAACGTATCCCTCTCGATCCTATATATTCAGAGCTCCCCCCCCCCCCCCCCCCCCCCACCTGCCGCCAGTCAAACTGGTCCAGGTCCACAGGCGTATCATATGGCACCAATCGATTACTGCTATCACCTATTACTCCGATTTTTCTAACTCGTTTACACTATTTTTCGCTAATATTTTCGTGATGGTGAATGCTATCGTTCTATAACTTGGCATACTTCACCTAGGAGTCAAACGGCAATTTTCTACCAAATTTCAGACAGCTATCGTGAAAATTGAAAAAGTTGGCAATCTACCTCAATGTTAAATTTCAGCCCAAAACGGGATCTCGAGAATCTGAGCATATTCGAGGAATTGGTCCTGTTTACATCCATCATGATTCAAAATATTCTTGTAACTTTGAACCAGAAGATACACTGGGGTGTACTCTAAACAAACACGTTGATTTTGAAACTTTACTCTGCTACGGGTGGCGAAGTAGATTTCGAGAGGTATCAGATTTCGGGCAGTGTATGAAAGCATGACCATGACAACAACGAGCATTGTCTCGAAACGATTTGCGTCTGTACGCTTTGTTCTTATCAAATCACGGTGTGCATACGTTACGCGGCCAAGACACTTTATTATGGTCCTTGACAATTTGTTAAACTTGCATTTAAAGAATAAATCAAGTTTATTTATATCTCCTGTGGAAGAAATATGTGTGGTTGCATTCATTTGCTCGTATGACACAGGTGCACAAAACATGTCATACAGTGCTAGAAAATACGGCATTATCAGCAGTCCATACAATACAAACGTTTACTGAAGGCCAAAAATTACCAATGGCAATGTTGTAGGGTTAAAGTTACCATTGGAATGTATCTTTTGAAGAATACGTCCAACGGCATTTCCATTACTAAATACGAAAAAAAAAACTGACAGATCTGGCGAATCTTGTGGGTCTATATGCATTTGATTACAATGAAAGGAATTTAGTCAATGATTCATTATGATGATCATACTACTGGCATGAGTCACACACTGGCAAAACATGTATTTAGACCTATCGACTTCTTACCATTGATACTACATGCACGAGATTTTGATGTCATTGAAAATTTTCAGATATCATAATAGATACAAAGCCTAATTTATTTCAATCACATAGCCTAAAGAAAACACTACTTCTTCTCGTTGGTTTGCACTTTTTGAATCATGAATCACAGCCAGGTTACCTGCAAGAGGTGGAGGTGATATCAGACCTTACACTATTCAGAACCTTGGTTCACGGCAGCAGTGAAGACGAGAGCGATGATGCCATTCATGGTGTATCCTGTAGACTACAAAGCTTCCAAGGACCTTGTGTGGGGTGGGTTGCGGCAGTCCAGAGACCTTTCGACCAGTCCAGGCCGCAATGGTTGCAGCAGACAAATCTCAGTACTTGTGCAGCAGGGATCGACATTAACACTGGCCCGCTGGCCCCACACCATATTTTGAGCCTGTGGGGCCAGTAGGGGCCACTAGATTTCCTAAGTCACTGGCCCCACTGGGCCAGTATAAAATCTTGCATTCTTTGAATTTTACTTCACAATATTTCACTTCCTTTGAAAGCCCTTCCATGTTGCTTCTTTATGAAAATGAATCAGTGTTTGATATTCAAGTGTGCACTGATTGTTAGTGAACTTTGAAAGTGGGGCCAGTAGATTATTGATGGGGCCAGTAACTTCCAGATGTTACTGGCCCCATGGGGCCACTAGTGTCATATGCCTAATGTCGATCCCTGTGCAGACATAGTCGCCAAGCTCACCTTCTCATCATTCCAATGTTAGGTAAATGTTAGGTGTTAGACTTCGGCCTGAACTTTTCCGAAGAGTCGCCACATTTTTACATTAGCCAATATCTCGGAAGTGGTGCATCATAGAGTGAATCTGACTCATGTTCGTATGCTAATATGTTTCACCTCACTGATGCTGGAGATAAATATATATATGAATTTCAGCCGAAATGTCCCCCAAGGCCTTGGTGTCTAGTGTAATTTCCTGAATAAATGTTGCCTGTGAACATGATGAATAAGAATAAAGGTCTGGAGCATCAGTAAACATTTTTATCGTTCCTAAGGCCATCATTTTTAATTAATTGTGTTACAAACTTTTTTGTTCTAAAAATTTCAAGTCGGTCGGTAGGAAGGATTAAAAATAAAAGTTGCTGGAAGTGTGTGGTCGGGCTAATAAAAAAAATGCAGCAGTGAAAAATTGGTCATTTCTTGAACTTTCATTTGCCAGCGCAACTGTGTGCCTAGACTCACGTGTGTGTTTATGCGGCCCAGAAACACCGCTGCATGGACATAAACACATAGTCAAGACTCACCTTTAGTATGAACATGGAGACGGAAAAAGTTTGTTTTTTCCCAATTCAGTTTTGTCACAACCAAACTAAGACATGATTTACCAAATTTTTAGCTTGACTTCAATAAATGTATTTGGGTGACAGTGAGTAAAATATCAAAATTCAACTTGTGGATAATTTAAAATTAATACAAAGTGATAACATCGGGAAAACGACAACCAACCATCCCACATTGCAGTTTGTTATTTTTACCAAAAATAATAAAAATCAAGATTTCATCATGTACTTGCCACAGGTCTAGAAAACTGCTGCAGTGCTGCCACTTGGTGACTGATCACATGGCAATGAGACAATGTGGCCATGATGGCTGACAGTTGGGAGACCAAATTTCAAGTTACATAAAAGACACATATTATACATACGGGCTCAACTTCTGAAGATCTACCTATAAAAGTACACAAAGAAATGATGGTTTAATATTGCACTCTTGCATAACCTAAATTATATGGATTATCAGTTATATTCAGATGGGACATGTCCGTGATATCTGGAAAAAAATTTGAGCAAGTCATTGTAGCAAAACCATAGTCGAAAGCAACGGCAGACAGACATACATATAATCGGTTTGAATTGCTGAAAAGAGACTTTATTCCTTCGCATAACCATGAAGGCAAAGAATATCCTTTTGATGCTGCATATCCTTTTGATGCTGCATATTTTTATCTGTGCATTTTTTCACAGTCGATGGGTAAAATAGAAATATAAAGAAGAATGTAGTATGATACGGACAGAACGATGAAGAATGTAGTATGATACGGACAGAACGATGACTCGGTTTCAAGTGCTTTATTACCGTACTACTTCGTGTACATGGTAGGTATGCATGGTTATCCTACATCTCCCCCTTAAGATATTGTCTATATTGCAATTTAAAACACTAAACAATAACATATACACAGAATGTTCATCGGCCGCTCTCCTTTCACGAATGTCTGAACTTAGGCTTCTGAAGCTCTGAGTGTAGGGGTTCTTCATCGGCAGACAAACCTCAGAACCCTGGGTTTATTAAGGCATTTCGGCAGAAATGCCTTTATGGTTTTAGCAGAATTTTTTTTTTTTTTTTTTTTCGCCACTTTTGGTTTCCGGACGATAACTTTAGATTGCCTTGACGGATCCTCGTCAAATTTTCACCACAAGTCAGAAATGATATGTGGAAGAACCCTATTCTTTTTGAGCCGGATCCGAGGTCCGTGAGGTCCGTGAGGATGAAATCAAGGCTAATTTTGAGACTTGGTTTCCGGACGATAACTGGAAAAATATTTACGCAATAGTTGCAGAACTCTGCATGGAGGTTCATATGCCACCAGGGAAGAACCCTATCGATTTTGGGATCGATCCGTCAAACGACCTTTGACCTAGATGTCGAAATAATTTTTTGCTGATTCATCCTTGAGGCTTCCTGCATATCTCAGAAACCGTGCATCGTAGAGCGAAACGGACGTTATTTTCAGACTCGTCGCCCTAGACAAACATCTCTATGGTGTATTATTTTTTTTGATCCGGCTCCGAGGTCCGTGAGGTCCTTGAGGATGAAATCGAGGCTGATCTTGAAACTTGGTTTCCGGACGATAACTCGAAAAATATTCAGGCAATAGTTGCAGAATTTTGCACGGAGGTTTATATATCAACAGGGAAGAACCCTATTGATTTTGGGATCGATGCGTCAAACGACCCTTGACCTAGAGGTCGAAATAATTTTTTGCTGAGTCATCCTTGAGGCATCCTGCATATCTCGGAAACGGTGCGTCGTAGAGCGAAACCGACGTTATTTTCGGACTCGTCGCCCTGGACTAACATGTCTAAGGGGTATTATGGATGAACTGACCTTGACCCGAAATTTTTTTGCCGAGTCGGCATTTTTCGTTTTCGTCGATATCTCGGAAACGGTGCGTCGTAGAGCGAAACGGACGTTATTTTTGGACTCGTCGCCCTAGACTAACATGTCTAAGGGGTATCATTGATGAACTTTGACCTTGACCCGAAATTTTTTTGCCGAGTCGGCATTTTTCGTTTTCGTCGATATCTCGGAAACGGTGCTTCGTAGAGCGAAACGGACGTTATTTTCGGAATCGTCACCCTAGACAAACATGTCTAAGGGGTATTATGGATGAAGATTGACCTTGACGCGAATTTTTTTTGCCGAGTCGGCATTTTTCGTTTTCGTCGATATCTCGGAAACGGTGCGTCGTAGAGCGAAACGGACGTTATTTTCGGACTCATCGCCCTAGACAAACATGTCTAAGGGGTATCATTGTTGAACTTTGACCTTGACCTGAAATTTTTTTGCCGAGTCGGCATTTTTCGTTTTCGTCGATATCTCGGAAACGGTGCGTCGTAGAGCGAAACGGACGTTTTTTCCGACTCGTCGCCCCAGACAAACATGTCTAATTGGTATTATGGATGAACTTTGACCTTGACCCGAAATTTTTTTGCCGAGTCGGCATTTTTCGTTTTCGTCGATATCTCGGAAACGGTGCGTCGTAGAGCGAAACGGACGTTATTTTCGGACTCGTCGCCCTAGACTAACATGTCTAAGGGGTATCATTGATGAACTTTGACCTTGACCCGAAATTTTTTTGCCGAGTCGGCATTTTTCGTTTTCGTCGATATCTCGGAAACGCTGCTTCGTAGAGCGAAACGGACGTTATTTTCGGAATCATCGCCCTAGACAAACATGTCTAAGGGATATTATGGATGAAGATTGACCTTGACCCGAAATTTTTTTGCCGAGTCGGCATTTTTCGTTTTTTGGATGAACTTTGACCTTGACCCAAAATTTTTTTGCCGAGTCGGCATTTTTCGTTTTCGTCGATCTCTCGGAAACGGTGCGTCGTAGAGCGAAACGGACGTTATTTTCGGACTCATCGCCATAGACTAACATGTCTAAGGGGTATCATTGATGAACTTTGACCTTGACCTGAAATTTTTTTGCCAAGTCGGCATTTTTCGTTTTCGTCGATATCTCGGAAACGGTGCGTCGTAGAGCGAAACGGACGTTTTTTTCGGACTTGTCGCCCTAGACAAACATGTCTAACGATAGCTCGCTTCGTAGAGCGAAACGGACGTTATTTTCGGAATCATCGCCCTAGACAAACAGGTCTAAGGGATATTATGGATGAAGATTGACCTTGACCCGAAATTTTTTTGCCGAGTCGGCATTTTTCGTTTTCGTCGATATCTCGGAAACGATGCGTCGTAGAGCGAAACGGACGTTATTTTCGGACTCATCGCCCTACTCGTCGCCCTAGACAAACATGTGTAATTGGTATTATGGATGAACTTTGACTTTGACTCAAAATTTTTATGCCGAGTCGGCATTTTTCGTTTTCGTCGATATCTCGGAAACGGTGCGTCGTAGAGTGAAATGGACGTTATTTTCGGACTCGTCGCTCTAGACAACATTTATCTTATATGTATTATGCATGAACTTTGACCTTGACTAAAAAATTTTTTGCTGAGTTGGCATTTTTCGTTCTCGTCAATATCTCGGAAACGGTGAGTCGTAGAGCGAAACGGACTTATTTTTCGGACTCGTCGCCCTAGACAAACATGTCTAGCATGTCTAGGGGGTATTATTTTAACGTTAAATTTTTTTGCATAGTCGACATTTTTCATTTTCGTCGATATCTAGTATATATTATAAATTAATCATCACACCGAAATGCCTCCAAGGCATCTTTAGGCCTTGACGTCTAGTTATGCCCAAGTACACTTATAAGTCAAGACGACGTGGTGGTTTTACGGCTCTACCTGTCCTGGTTGTGAGAGGCGATGTGCGAAGTGATGGCACCTGAGATCCTCGAGCCTGCTCAGAGGAGGCCTCAGGTGGAGTTGGTGTCCCACTCGCAGGTGGACCCTGAGTGGGCGTCCCCAGGACTGCAGGTTCACTGGTGATCGGTTCTCCTGTTGCTGGGTGTACCAGGGCCAGCCGATTTCTCCGTATTGTTGTACCAATATCAGTCCTGACATGATACGATCGAGGATTGTTGTTTCGGCTGGTGACGTAGCCATGACGATTCTGGTCCTTTATCCACACTGTGTCACCTGCTTCCATGGGTGGCAAGGCGATTGTCTTATGGCGTCTGTTGAAGTTCTGTGCCATGTTTGCTCGGTAGGTTTGCTCTTTCTCTTTGGCGTTTCCCAGTTGTGTGGGATGTACTGACATCGCAAGGTTCTTTGGCAGAGTAGGTACTGTAGTTCTCAAATGACGTCCCATCAGGAGCTGACTTGGTGATAGTCCGTTGTTCAGTGGTGTAGACCGATAAGCCAGAAGCCCCATATGTGGATCCTCATTTTTGCGCAGTATATTCTTTACCGTTTGCACTGCTCTTTCCGCTTCACCGTTACTCTGTGGATAAAGTGGAGAGGAAGTGCAATGAGTGAATCCATAAGTTTTCGAAAAGTCTGTGAAGAATTCAGAAGAGTACTGTGGGCCGTTGTCTGAGATCACGACATCAGGTTTCCCATGGGTGGCAAAAATGCTCTTCATCGCTCGGATAGTCGCCTGGGACGTTGTACTGGTCAGATGTCTGATTTCTATCCATCTCGAGAAGTAGTCTATGATGAGTAAGTAGTGTTTCTTCTCGTATTCGAAAAGGTCTGATCCAAGTCTTTCCCATGGACGGCTGGGCATGGAAGATGGCATGAGGGGTTCCTTCCTCTCAGGACGTAATTAGGGCATTTCGGCACGAAATGTCCTTATGGTTTTGTCAGAATTTTTTTTTTTTTTTTTCTTTTTTTTTTTTCTTTTTTTTTTTTTTTCACTTTTCGGTTTCCGGACGATAACTCAAGAACGCCTTGACGAATCTTCGCGAAATTTTCACCAGTTATCACATATATTACATAGATGAACCCTATTGTTTTGGAGCCAGCTCCGAGGTCCGGTTAGTCCGTGAGGATGAATTTTGTGTCAAATGGTTTCCGGATGATAACTCAAAAAGTACTTGAGTTACCATTCTGAAACTTAACATAGAAGTTGATATAGTGTCGCAGAGGAGCCCTATCGATTATGGGGTCAATCCCTCAAACGACCTTTGACCTAGGGGCCAAAAACAATTTTGGTGAGTCATCCTTGAGGCTCATTGCATATCTCGGAAACGGTGCATCGTAGAGCGAAACGGACGTTATTTTCGGACTCGTCACCCTAGACAAACATGTCTAAGGGGTATTATGGATGAACTTTGACCTTGACCCGAAATTTTTTCGCCGAGTCGACATTTTTCGTTTTCTTCGATATCTCGGAAACGGTGCATCGTAGAGCGAAACGGACGTTATTTTCGGACTCGTCGACCTAGACAAACATGTCTAAGGGGTATTATGGATGAACTTTGACCTTGACCCAAATTTTTTTCGCCAAGTCGGCATTTTTCGTTTTCGGTGCGTCGTAGAGCGAAACAGAGGTTATTTTCGGACTCGTGACACTAGACAAACATGTCTTATGGGTATGTTGGGTGAACTTGGCCCTGGGCCAAATTTTTTTTTTGCTGAGTCGACGTTTTTCATTTTCGGCCTTATCTCGGAAACGGTGCGCCGTAGAGCGAAACGGACGTTATTTTCGGGCTCGTGACACTAGACAAACATGCCTTAGGGGTATGTTGGGTGAACTTGGTCCTGGGCCAATTTTTTTTTTTGCTGAGTCGGTTCACCTGTGATTGTGTTGTGTATCGAAATGCCCCAAGGCCTCTAGGCCTTTACGTCTAGTTTGGTGCAGACTTGACATTTTGTAACCATCCTGTCAATCATGTCGTTGATGGAAGGCCACCAGACACTGTCACTAGCTCTGGCCTTGCATTTGGTAATATCCAAGTGGCCCTGATGTAGTTGCTCCAAAACGCCGAGTTAAAGTGAGCTTGGTATTACGAGTCGGTCATTGTACATCAGCAACTCATCTGTGACTGTAAGGCGTTCACGGTTCTTCCAATATGGCTGCATTAGTGGCTGTTGTGGCATGTATACTGGCCACCCATCTCTGCAGAGGTCTTTGACAAGTGAGCATTCTGGATCGGCTTCCTGTGCTTCCTGGATTTCCTTCAGGCGTACTTCTGAGGCAGGTATGATAGCAAGAGCCTGGATAGCGGATAGCTCTGCTTCATCTCCTAGGTCCATGTCAAAAGTCGTAGGCTTGCCGACAGGTGCACGTGACAGGGCGTCAGCAGTCACCTGGTTTTTAGGTTACCGGACCTATGGTCCGATAACCTATTGGCATGGCATTGCGTCCGTCGTCCGTCGTCCGTCCGTCCGTCCGTCCGTCGTCCGTTCACATTTTTATCTTTAAAGTATATGATCGAATCTTTCTGAAATTTTGCACAAAAATACCTAAAAATATTCCAAGGAAAGGTTTTTTTTAGTTTTTCGATTTTCGCATTTTTTTCAAAATGGCGGGCGTTTTCGACAAAAAATGCCTGATTTTGGACTTTGGCGGCCATTTTCTCAAAAACTGTTCAGTAACTTTTTTTCTTTTTGATACACAACACTCCTCATATGTACTCCTGTGATATGTATAAGTTTCGTTGCGCTTGAATCGCTGGAAGTGGGCCATTTTGGGCCAAACTTGGCCCAAATGGGACTTTCCCATGTTAAATTTTCCTATGCTTTACAATGGGACACATTATGCCTTATATCTCACTTAATATTGAGATTAGAGACTAGGAATCAATTGTGGACATATAGGAATTAATATATGTCGAATATTCTCGTGACCTTGAATTTGACCTCTGACCTCAGTTTCGAGGTCAAAGAACAAAATGGCTAATATCTCCCTTATTATCGACTTTAGAGCTTAGAAATCAATTGTGGACATATAGGAAATGATATATACCGAATATTCTGATGACCTTGAATTTGACCTTTGACCTCATTTTCAAGGTCACAGGACAAAATGGCTCATATCTCACTTAAAATCGATTTTACAGCTTAGGGATCAATTGTGGACATATAGGAAATGATATATGCTGAATATTCTCATGACCTTGAATTTGACCTCTGACCTCATTTTCAAGGTCAAGAGCACAAAATGGCTAATATCTCGCTTATTATCGACTTTACAGCTTAAGAATCAATCGTGGACATATAGGAAATGATATATCCATAATATTTTTGTGACTTTGAATTTGACCTTTGGCCTCATTTTCAAGTTTCTTTTTAATACATAACACTCCTCATATGTACTCCTGCGATGTGTATAAGTTTCGTTGCGCTTGAGTCGCTGGAAGTGGGCCATTTTGGCCCAAACTCGGCCCAAATGAGACTTTTCCATGTTAAACTCTCCTATGCTTTATAATGGGACACATTATGCCTAATATCTCACTCAATATTGAGATTAGACACTAGAAATCAATTGTGGACATATAGGAAATGATATATGCTGAATACTCTCATGACCTTGAATTTGACCTCTGACCTCAGTTTCAAGGTCAGACCACAAAATAGCTAATATCTCGCTTATTATCGACTCTACAGATTAGAAATCAATTGTGGACATATAGGAAATGATATATGCCGAATATTCTCATGACATTGAATTTGACCTTTGACCTCATTTTCAAGGTCACAGGACAAAATGGCTAATATCTCGCTTAATATTGACTTTACAGCTTAGGAATCAATTATGGACATATAGGAAATGATATATGCTGAATATTCTCGTGACCTTGAATTTGACCTCTGACCTCAGTTTCAATGTCAGACCACAAAATAGCTAATATCTCGCTTATTATCGACTTTACAGATTAGAAATCAATTGTGGAGATATAGGAAATGATATATGCCGAATATTCTCATGACCTTGAATTTGACCTTTTACCTCATTTTCAAGGTCACAGGACAAAATGGCTAATATCTCGCTTCTTATCGACTTTACAGCTTAGGAATCAATTATGAACATATAGGAAATGATATATGCAGATCATTGTCATGACCTTGAATTTGACCTTTGACCTCATTTTCAAGGTCACAGGACAAAATGGCTAATATCTCACTTATTATCGATTTTACAGCTTAGGGATCAATTTAGACATATAGGAAATGATATATGCCGAATATTCCAGTGACCTTGAATTTGACCTCTGACCTAATTTCCAAAGTCAAGAGCACAAAATGGTTAATATCTCGCTTATTATCGACTTCACAGGTTAGAAAATCAGTTGTGGATGTATAGGAAATGAAATACGCCAAATATTCTGATGACTTTGAATTTGACCTTGTTCTCCATCTTCAAGGTCATAGGAAAAAATGGCTAAAATCTCACTTATCATCGACTTTACAGCTTACAAATCAATTGGGGCCATGTAGGAAGTGATATATGCTGAAGATTGTCATGACCTTGATCTTGACCTTTGATCTCATTTTCAAGGTCAGAGCATTAGATGGCTAATATCTCGCTTATTATCGACTTTGCAGCTTAGAATCAATTGTGCACATGTAGGAAATGATAAATGCTGAATATTTATTGCCATACACGACCTCTATAATAAACCTTTTGGGTAATCTTACCTTGACATTCAAATAAGAGGAGAGGATTGATTGTCACAATAAAATTTTAAATTGTGTATATGTAGGAAATGATAAATGCTGAATATTGTCATGACCTTGAATTTGACATTTGACCTCATTTTCAAGGTCAAAGCACAAAATGGTTAATATCTCGTTTATCATCGAACTTACAGCTTTGCAATCAATTGAGCACATATAGGAAATGATATATGCTGAATATTCTCATGACCTTGAATTTGATCTCATCTCCAAGGTCAGAACACAAATGGTTAATATCTTGCTGATTGTCGATTTTGCAGCTTAGGAATCAATTGTGGACATGAAATGATATATGCTGAATATTCTTGTGACCTTGAATTTGACTTTGTTGTCAAGGTCTCAGGACAAAATGGCTAATATATAAAATGTAAAACATTGTCCGGTAACCTTTCTTAGCCCTTGGGCTAATTTTTCCTTGAACGTGGATGATCTTTGGGCTAAACCTCATCATTCTCAGTCGGAAACGGAGTATTCTGGGAGGCATCTTGGCAAGGTCAGTGCTGGAAAGCAGAGGGACAAGAGGTTTATGGTCAGTTTCCAATGTGAATTGAAGCCCAGTGACATAGTCTGTGAACTTCTCGCACGCCCAGGTCACTGCCAAAGCCTCCTTCTCAATCGCAGCATATCTTTTTAGGTTACCGGACCTATGGTCCGATAACCTATTGCCGTCGCGTTGCGTCCGTCGTCCGTCTGTCGTCCGTCGTCCGGCGTCCGTCGTCCGTCCACATTTTTATCTTTAAAGTTTACAGGCAGATTTTCCTGAAATTTTGCACAAAGTTGCCTAAAAATATTTCAAGAGGGGGTTATTTTTTAGTTTTTTTATTTTCGCATTTTTTTCAAAATGGCGGCCATTTTTGACGAAAAATGGCCGATTTTGGACTTTGGCGGCCATTTTCTCAAAAACTGTCTGATCAGTTTTGAGATTTTTGTTTCAAAAGATTCCCCTTATGTACCTTTATGATGTGTATAAGTTTTGTTGCCCTTGAATCGCTGGTCTCCGTGTGGCGGCCATTTTGAATTTTTGACGGGTCGACGAAAAAAATTTTTTTTGCCCCAAATCGCGTTACTATCCATTTCGGGCCATTTCTAGGCAAAAAAAAATTTTTCACCCTTTGAAAAAAATTTTGGACTTGGAAAATTTTCGGCACTTTTTTCCTTCATAATGGGAGCTGCCCGGACTGTACTCATAGAACGCTTAAAGATAGAGCTTAGATATTGGCACTTTCAAATGGGAAGTCATATATGGCGACTTGTGTGGTGACCTTGAATTTGACCTTGGATGACCTTGAAAGGTCAAAATAGCCATTTTTGGGTCGAAAAATGCCCAAATTTGCAGCTTTTCTGTCTTTTCTCGAAAACTGTCTGATCAGTTTTGAGATTTTCGTTTCAGAAGATTCCCTCTATGTACCTTTATGATGTGTATAAGTTTTGTTGCCCTTGAATCGCTGGTCTCCGTGTGGCGGCCATTTTGAATTTTTGACGGGTCGACGAAAAAAATTTTTTTTGCCCCAAATTGCGTTACTATCCATTTTGGGCCATTTCTAGGCCAAAAAAAAATTTTCACCCTTTGAAAAAAATTTGGGACTTTGAAAATTTTCGGCACTTTTTTCCTCCATAATGGGAGCTGCCTAGACTGTACTCATAGAATGCTTGAAGATAGAGCTTAGAAATTAGCACTTTCAAATGGGAAGTCATATATGGCGACTTGTGTGGTGACCTTGAATTTGACCTTGGATGACCTTGAAATGTCAAAACAGCCATTTTTGAGTCGAAAAATGCCCAAATTTGCACCTTGTTTGTCTTTAATCGAAAACTGTCTGATCACTTTTGAGATTTTTATTTCAAAACATAGTAATTGGGGTTTTTGACATGATGTGTATAAATATGTATATAGTGTATGAAGTGCCTTGAATTGCTCAAAAGGCTAGAAATTTAGGCTGAATAGGCCCCAAATTTAATTTTTGGTCGTTTTCCTTCAAATTTATCTGATCAGTTTTGAGATTTTTGTTATAAAACATGCTAGTTGGGGTCCCTGACATTGTGTATAAAGATGGAGTGCTTTGAATTGCTTAAAAGGCCCCTTGAGTGTGTAAATTGGCCTCTACAGCCAAAAAATGTTTGTAGGTATAGCTGGAATTGGAAGTCATATACATGTATACCACATATATATGTGGCTTTTTTGGGTGACGTTGAACTTGACGTCAGATGACATTGAGTGCTATATCTCAGTGTCACGTCCAACAAGAAATGTGTAAATTTCGTTTATAGACAAAAGACTTGTAGATAGACCTTGTATTTGTATTTTGAACATACATGAATACAAGGTTATATGCTGCACACTTAATGATGACATTGAAGTTCACGAAGATGATTGGTTCATCTTAACGTCATATCTCACCTGTTCTGTTTCAACTAAAGTTGTCCGGTAACCTATCTTAGCCCTTGGGCTAATTTTTTTAGGTTACCGGACCTTTGGTTTGATAACCTTTTGGCATGGCGTTGCGTCCGACGTCCGTCCGTTCGTCCGGCGTTAACATTTTTAGGTTACCGGACCTATGGTCCGATAACCTATTGGCATGGCGTTGCGTCAGTCGTCCGTCCGTCCGTAAACAATTTTATCTTTAAAGTTTACAATCGGATTTTTCTGAAATTTTGCACAAAAATGCCTAAAAATATTTCGAGGGAGGTATTTTTTAGTTTTTTGATTTTCGCATTTTTTTCAAAATGGCGGCCGTTTTCGTCGAAAAATGGCCAATTTTGGACTTTGATGGTCGTTTTCTCAAAATCTGTTCAGTAACTTTTTTTCTTTTTGATGCATAACACTCCTCATATGTACCCCTGTGACATGTATAAATTTCGTTGCCCTTGAATCGCTCGAAGTGGGCCATTTTGGGCCCAAACTCGGCCCAAATGGGACTTTCCCATGTTAAATTCTCCTATGCTTTATAATGGGACACATTAAGCCTAATATCTCACTTAATATTGAGATTAGAGACTAGGAATCAATTGTGGACATATAGGAAATGATATATGCTGAATATTCTCGTGACCTTGAATTTGACCTCTGACCTTGGTTTCAAGGTCATAGCGGCCGTTCTCGTCGAAAATGGCTAATTTTGGACTTTGATGGTCGTTTTCTCAAAATCTGTTCAGTAACTTTTTTTCTTATTGATGCATAACACTCCTCATATGCACTTCTGTGACATGTATAAATTTCGTTGCGCTTGAATCACTCGAAGTGGGTCATTTTGGGCCCAAACTCGGCCCAGATGTGACTTTCCTATGTTAAATTTTCCTATGCTTTATAATGGGACACATTAAACCTAATATCTCACTTAATATTGAGATTAGAGACTAGGAATCAATTGTGGACATATAGGAAATGATATATGCTGAATATTCTCGTGACCTTGAATTTGACCTTTGACCTCATTTTCAAGGTCACAGGACAAAATGGCTAATATCTCGCTTATTATCGACTTTACAGCTAAGAAATCAATTGTGAACATATAGGAAATGATATATGCTGAATATTCTAGTAACCTTGAATTTGACCATTGACCTAAATTTCAAGGTTAGTCATTTTATTTTCAAGGTCAGAATACAAAATGGCTTATATCTCACTTATTATCAAATTTACAGCTTAGGGGTCCATAGTGAACATATAGGAAATGATGTATGCTGAATATTTTGGTGATCTAGAATTTGACCTTTGATCTCATTTTCAAGGTCAGAGAACAAAATGGCTAATATGTCGCTTATTATCATCTTTACATCTGCCCCTGATGACGCCAGTGTGTCTTTGGATAAACTATTTGGTCGGGCTTTGTTTCTATTGCAAAATGTTGTATTTTACGTTTCTTATTGGCATCATCAAAATTTGATTGTATTGGTGGTAATAGATTGATACTTACATTTATACCACTGAGTCGGTGTCACTGCTGGCGGACGTTAAATCTGTCTCCGAGGATACCATCAACTCAGTAGCCTTCGGGCTTGTGATTGGGTACTTTTGTACTTGTCATGTATCTATTCCATGGGGTTAGATTCGGATTTCTAAATTATTTTCATAGGTTGTTGGACAGTTGTATACTAATTCCATCTGGTGTACAGTAGAAACAACAACATTTAACACATTGTCTGCCCCTGAAGACGCCAGTGTGTCTTTGGATAAACTCGGGTCGGGCTTTGTTTGTTTCTATTGCAAAATGTAGTATTTTACGTTTCTTATTGGCATCATCAAAATCTGATTGTATTGGTGGTAATAGATTGATACTTACATTTACAGCATAGGAATCAATTGCGAATATAGAGGAATGATATATACTGAATATTTTCATTATTGATGGGACGATTATCGATTTTTTTCGAAAATCAGTTGAAAATGTCAAACGATTTCGATAATCGATTTGCACATCCCATAATCGATTGTCGCGAAAAAAATTCCAACAACATACATCGAACATAAATAGCAAAATAGCCTGGCTAAGAACTCATATGGTAACTGTACAACAACCACTCATCATGCAGACATGTTACAAAGCCAGAAAGCACACTGCAGAGGATGACTAAGAGTTCAAAAGCAAATAAGTGTGTTAATCAGTTAATGAACTAAGATTACAATAAGAAATAAAGACATCGAAAAAAGAGAAAGAAATATACATGACAAAGCCACAAAGAAGAAATGATACAAAAAGAGCACAAAAAACTAATGGAAATTTCAAAGTTAGCATAATAGCATATTCACAGTCACATTTAACGCTTTATTTTCTGAGATTTCAACATTTCCTGGCAAACCGATTATAATCGATCATCAGTTGGTTTGATAAACCGATTATAAACCGATAATCGATTTCAAAAACCAAACCGATTCCCATCAATAATTTTCATGACCTTGAACTTGAATTTTGACCTCATTTTCAAGGTCACATCACAGAATGGCTAATGTCTCACTTATTATCAACTTTACAGCTTAGGAATTTATTGTGGACATACTAGAAGTGATATATTTGTTGAAAATTTCATGGCCTTGAATTTATCAGTGACTTTATTTTCAAGGTCACTGGACAAAAGGCTAATATCTAAAATGTATATTGTCCGGTAACCTTTCTTAGCCCTTGGGCTAATTTTTTCTGTGTCAGTTAGCGATCTGGAGGCGTAGCAAATAGGTTTCCGATGGCCCTCATCACCAATCTGTAGCAGCACCGCTCCCAATCCACTTGAGCTTGCATCAGCTGCGATGATGGCAGGATGGCTTGGGTCATAGTGTGCAAGAGTTTCTGTTGAAATCAGATTATCCTTGATTTTTTGAAAGGCCTGTTGTTGCGGCTGGTCCCAGTTCCACTCTTGATCCTTTTTAAGGAGCTGTCGCAGGGGCTCGTTGAGTTTTGCAAGTCCTGGAATGAATTTTGCCAATTGGTTGGTCATACCATTGAAGCGTTGAAGCTCTGTTATGTTGGACGGTGTTGGGAACTCTCGTACTGGTCTCGTTTTCTCAGGGTCTGCCTGGATTCCTTTTGGGGTGATGATGTGCCCCAAGAAGGAGATTTTGTTCCTTGAGAATTCACACTTGTTATTCAGTGTCAGTCCAGCAGCTTTGATTCGGTCTAGTACTGTTCGTACCCGTTTATCGTGTTCTGCCTGGTCTTGGCCATGGATCAGAACATCATCCATGTGACAGATGACCCCATCGAGGCCTTCTAGGATCTGTGACATCCTTCTTTGGAATATTTCGGGCGCCGAGGAGATGCCGAATGGTAGTCGATTGAAGTGGAACATGCCAAATGGCGTTACGAATGTTGTGAGCTTTCTGGATTCCTCATCTAACGGTATTTGCCAGAACCCTGAGTTGGCATCAAGCTTGGAGAACACGGCACTGTCTCTGAGTTTTGCAAGATTTTCATCGACTGACATCATCGGATGTACCTCTCTGCGTACTACCTTATTCAGAAGAGTGAGGTCCACACATACGCGTACTCGGCCATTTTTCTTGGGTACACATACCATTCCAGAGCACCAAGCTGTAGGACTGATGATTGGAGAGATCACGCCCTGTTTTGTCATCACCTGAAGTTCCTGTTCGACCTGGTCGCGGAGTGCATATGGTACTTTCCGTGCTGTATACAAACACACAGGAGTTGCTCCAGGGGTGAGTGAGATACTGTGTTCGGTTTTCATACAGCCCAGTCCAGAAAATAATTCAGGATATTCAGATCTGAAACATGGCGTGGACCGTGGTGTATCATGTAAGCTGAATACATCGGATGACGGTTGTAGTAGGTCAAGTCCTTCACATGCAGTTTTGCTGAGTAGGTTGTGCTGCTGATTTTTCATCACATACACATTTTCTTGGGCTACTTCTTGGCCTATGCTCAGTGATGCATTTGATATTTGGTCAATGATATGTGGAGTGAGGGAGACTCCGCCAGGTCCACGAAACTGTCGCTCAACGGGTTGCAGTGATATGTCTTTGATCCAGTCAGTAATCTCACTGACAACAGTTGCTCCTGCACCGCTGTCCAGCTTGAAGGTGGTTGGTTGACCGTTTACCATGATCTCAGCTGTCCAGCTTGAAGGTGGTTGGTTGACCGTTTACCATGATCTCAGTTGTCCAGCTTGAAGGTGGTTGGTTGACCGTTTACCATGATCTCAGCTGTCCAGCTTGAAGGTGGTTGGTTGACCGTTTACCATGATCTCAGTTGTCCAGCTTGAAGGTGGTTGGTTGACCGTTTACCATGATCTCAGTTGTCCAGCTTGAAGGTGGTTGGTTGACCGTTTACCATGATCTCAGCTGTCCAGCTTGAAGGTGGTTGGTTGACCGTTTACCATGATCTCAGTTGTCCAGCTTGAAGGTGGTTGGTTGACCGTTTACCATGATCTCAGTTGTCCAGCTTGAAGGTGGTTGGTTGACCGTTTACCATGATCTCAGCTGTCCAGCTTGAAGGTGGTTGGTTGACCGTTTACCATGATCTCAGTTGTCCAGCTTGAAGGTGGTTGGTTGACCGTTTACCATGATCTCAGCTGTCCAGCTTGAAGGTGGTTGGTTGACCGTTTACCATGATCTCAGCTGTCCAGCTTGAAGGTGGTTGGTTGACCGTTTACCATGATCTCAGCTGTCCAGAAATCCAGTGGTTTTGTTCCTGCGTCGACTTCCCCAAGGAATGGAACGTCGATGTACTCCAGTTCCTCTTCGACTTCCTGAACTTGATTTAGTCTCATCCGACAGACAGAAGTGAAATGGCCCGGCTTTTTACAGTAGCTGCAAGTAGACTTCCTGGCGCTACATTCCTTCCTCTGATGAGATGGACTATCCCCGCACCACTGACATGTTTTGGGCTGTGATTTCCGATGACGGTTGCTTTGCTTGGCTTTCGTCTCCTTTTTGGACCGTACATAGTCGACTGCAGTGTCCTGGCTTTCCATCTCCGGTTTCATGGAGACCTCCAACATTTGGCGTTGGTGGGTTTTTGATACCTCACTTGCCCTAAGACTTTCCACACATCTGTTTAGATCTGGGACTGGACGTCCACGTAGCAGTCGGTCACGAGTTTTTGTGTCATTGGTACTCATGACAAGGCGGTCACGGATCAGACTGTCTTTAAGCCCCTGAAATTCACAAGATTCTGCGAGTTGTCTCAGGCGAACAGTATATTGATCAACTGTTTCCTCCTTCTGCACGGCTGAGTTGAATTTGAACCGTTCAAATAAAACGTGTCTCTGAGGAACAAAGTGTGTTCGCAGTTCGGCCAGGATACGATCTGGATCTTTTTTGTCTGCATCAGAAATAGTTGGAAGACTGTTCATTATATTCAGGCATTCACTTCCCATTATGGAGCACAAGGTTGCCGCTACTTGGATTTTTCCTGCCGCGTTTGGGGTACCATCGGCCAACTTAAGTTTGTTGTTGAGCTCAGTTGCAAGAGTGTAGTATGTCCAGGCAATTTCAAATTCCTCCCAGTTTTTTGCCACTTCACCTGTTAAAGTCATAGGTGAGGGCGCAGGTATTTGGTAGGTAGCCATTGTGACCGCTGAGAGGAACACTATCTGTGATTTTGTGGTGTGCACGGGTTTGGCTGGACCGGGTCATGCAAAATTCTATAGTTTGGTACGTCCCGTATTAGCGCCGGCTCCTATTATCGCCCACTTGTTTTTTTGATTTGGGAATGTTCACGACTTGAAACACCGAATAGTCTGTTTGTACATTGGGAGGGCCGTCCTATTTCTACATTTCCGATTTTTCTCACAAAAGTTCTTTGTAGAAATGTTCTTTTGGGTCCTACCCCGCTGCCACCATGTAGTATGATACGGACAGAACGATGACTCGGTTTCAAGTGCTTTATTACCGTACTACTTCGTGTACATGGTAGGTATGCATGGTTATCCTACAGAACTGCTGAATTTATTTCTTATCGGCCAATTTTATGTGGAGTCAGCGGGTTTGTAAAACAATCAATCAAAAAATAATGGCCTAAAGTATGAAGTGGGGGAAAGGGAACATGATTTCCCTTCCCAGACAAATGTATGTATTCATCCCCCCCCCCCCCCCCCCCATCTTATTGGAATACCCAAGATAGTGTCAGATGTAAGACAGAAACACACGACAACATTTCTGTCAAATACACACATATCCCCCCCCCCCCGCCTCATGGTTCGGCCCCTAACTACCTGTCAGCCCCCTTCTGTCTCAATTCTTCCCGCCATAATACTCGATCAGGGCCCTACTCTCTTATTATCACTTCTGTAAAATCCTTTGGACATACTTCATTCAGTCATACTGGGACAGTCATACCCTATACATTCAGTAGCGATGTATGTTTTCTTGGTGAACTTGATATCGATCTATTTAGGTCAGTTATTGAAATATTCATAACCAGAAACGTCTTCAGGACTTATATTTCTGCAGACCTAAAACTTAATATTTTATCTTGTTATTTTGTAGCTCGGTGAAATTTATTTAATCATTCCGAATAATAATTTCAGTCGTAAGTTTTGAATTTCACAACCATCCCAATTTTGCAAGCCGCAGATAACACACGGGCTACATGTACAAATGTTTTGCGAGATCAATTCCATCGCCGCAAAAAATTATGACCATTTCTGACCGATTTTAACAGATTCATATAATGTTTTAAAACTTATAACAAAGTGATCGAAATCTGATACACCTGTCAGATCACCCGCGATCTCAAGCGCTGACAATAAACATCGCTCGCTTGTTGGCAGTTGTCCAGGAAACCGTTTCATTTTCACACGCACGGATGTGTCAACACTTCGTCGTTCGACTTTGCATAATATATTGTGACGGAACAGCGGAGTTCTTCGGGCGGCTATTACGCCCACCGATCAAATAGTGCGATGTATGTTGTGCGTATCACACAAACAAGAAGTCCGACGTAATTTCAACGATAACCCAAGTTTATTTGGATGATTAGAGTCCGATGAAGATCACGGTCGCTCACACATTTATTCCTGATCCTGGTATAAAGTCCGATATATTGAATATAGTCCGATGTTAACTCTTCTTATCACAATCTTCTGTAATGTACCTCTCTATATTATACTTTCTTGTAACCCGTCTTCTCTCTTCAACAACTATTTAAGAACTCTCTAAAGAAACGGGGAAGCGCGGGCCGAGTTTATGATGTGTGTCAGGGTTTTCCCGCGTCGTGTGGCAGGTGTTCATGAAAATGGGGGGAAAGTGATGTCATGTCTGTATGGGCGGAGTTATGTGTCTGGGAATGTGGTGATTGGTGGGAATGTGGGAAGAGATAGCATGAGCGGAGTTGTTTACATGTAGGTGCGGTGCTTGGACGGTGCGTGCCCGGTGACGTAAGGTAAGTAAGTATGAAGTCATGTGATGAATCTGCGTGGAGTATGTCGAGTAAGAGAAAGTGTCAGGGAGGGGTTTCGGGCCATAAACAGTCATAAATATTCTACAATATGAATTCAATGCTTATTCAGTTTTTGATGAAATACATTTAATCTAGAAAAGTGCTCGAAATCTACTTCGCCACCTGTACAAAACCGAACAAATGCACAAAATTGTGTATGGGCCCAGAAATAAATAATATGGCCAAATTTAACATTGGGGTAGATTGCTAACTTTTTCAATTTTTGCGATAGCTGTCTGAAATTTGGTAGAAAATTGCCGTTTGACTCCCAGGTGAAGTATGCCAAGTTATAGAACGATAGCGTTAAGCATCACAAAAATATTAGCGAAAAACAGTGTAAACGAGTTAGAAAAATCCGAGTATAATATCGACTATAATAATAACAAGGCCCCAACTTCGATTCAGATGTCAATAAAATCGTTTTGCTTTGTATCACACATACAAATGATACCTACTTTTATTCCATATACATCTCTTATCCAAAATCTGGTACGCAAACCCACCTCATCACAATGTATATTCCACAATTACAGTTTGAAACATGATGTCAACTTTTTAGACAACTTCTGCGATTATTTTGATGCAGTTTCAGGACTGTCTCGCCAGGTGGCGCCGCGTTTTACAGTGATCATTGTTTTTGTGAACTGTAGATAAACCATATTCCTCTTCTTCTTCCAATATTGTTCCTAGCCCGCTCTGGAGCATAATGGAATTGATTGATTGATTGATTGATTGAGTTTATTTAGTAAAATCAATATAAACATACAAAAATGATGAATGTATTCAGATTACATGGATAACACAATAAAGCATAAAACGCTTATTTCCATTGTGGTCCTTGTAAAAGTATCACATGACAAAATAGAGGAACTAAAGATGCAAAAACTTTGAAAATAAGACAGTAGGGTCTGTACATAAACAGGTGATAAATAATTTACAGTAAATTTGAGGATATCTGTATGTAAACCAGAAAGACAAGTAGTACTAAACAGTTGTAAATATGAACAATATGTAAAAATGACAATATACCCCGGTAGGCAAATAAGTGGTGTACATTACTGTATATGGATATAAATGTGTATAACAAAATGAATAGCACCATATTAGACTAGGAGATGGACTAGAACATAGACTAGAGATTGGTGTAAAGTGACAACTAATAACATAAAAAAGGGTTGAGTTCCATGAATGATGTTATGGACTTGGTTAATTTTTAGTTGTTTGACTCTCAGACCTACTGGTTGAATTTTGACTTTTTCGAACTCGGCATGCCCTATATGGGTCCTGGGGGGCACATTGATGATATATCGAACTATTTTGTTCTGGGTGGTTTGCAGACGATTCTGAAGCTTCTAGGTGAGACCAGAGTACCAAGAAGTACTGGCATAGTCATAGTGACATTGTATTAATGCAGAAGTCAGTAATTTTTTGGTATGGGGGTCGAAATGCCTGGTCTGACGATACAAGAACTTTAATTTCGCATTGGATTTGCGTAGTACTGAGTCTGCTATTTGGCTCCCTGATAGAGACTGGTCGAGAGTAATGCCTAAATATTTGACACAGGTTTTACTGGATATACTCTGACCATCACATGTGACGTCTATTGACTCTTTACCATTGAGCCGCCGCTTTGAGCCAAATAAGATAGATTCTGTCTTCCCAAGGTGGAGAGAAAGTTGGTTATCCACCAACCATTCTTGGACTGATTGTAATTCGGAAGACAGGCGTTTCTGTATGGAAACAGCATCTTTGCCAGGAACGAGAAGTGCTGAATCATCTGCATACAATAGTAGCTTACATTTGGTAGCCGCTGGCATGTCATTGACATAAGCCAGGAACAGTAGAGGACCTAATATTGATCCTTGGGGGACCCCACAGGTCACATTTGCAGGAGCTGAGGATACGTCACCAACCTCAACTCTCTGCAGCCTATTCCCTAAGTAGGCTCGAAACCAGTTCACAGCAGGCTTCTGAAGCCCCATGGCTTCTAGTTTACAGAGGAGAATACTATGGTCCACAGTGTCAAAGGCTTTTTGTAGATCTAGAAGAACCAATTGCCTTTGTCTTGTTCTGACTTTATATCATCAGTCAGATGGCTTAAGCACTATCCGTGGAGTAGGAGGGACGGAAGCCTGACTGGTACTCATATATGAGTTTGTGATCTGTGAGGTACTGATTTAGTTGATCGTATACGATCTTTTCAAATATTTTACTCACCACGCTCAGTATCGAAACAGGTCTAATTCCCGGGATTAGTCTTACTGTTTTTCTTGTAGATAGGAGTTATTTTAGCCGACTTAAGGTCTAAAGGGATTTTACCGGAGAGAAGAGACAGATTTACAATATGTGTTAGTGGTTTGGTTAAGTACAAGGCACCGTCCTTTAGAAAACGTGCAGGAATCTGGTCTAAAACGGTAGCCTTGTCTGAATTAAGAGAAAGGAGAACCTTCTGAACAACTTCCTCGGAGACATGTTGAAAATCAAAAGAACCAGCGGTACTAGAATAACATGAATAATATTGTTTGATATGACTTGAACCATATTTACCAAGACCTTTGGGTAGTTTCTGTACCAATGAAGAGGCAACGGTAGAAAAAAAAGTCATTGAATTTATCAGATACCTTGGATTTATCGAAACATATTTCACTATCAATTTGGAGGCCGATGTTGTCATCATTAGACTTCGATTTTGAAGAAGTACCAAGGCTTTTTAAAGTTTTCCAGAGGTTTTTGGGGTTGTTCTTATTTTCCTCCATCTTATTCACAAAGTACTCTGACTTGGCTCTATTTCGTTCATACTGAGCCCGATTTCTGAGTGTGACATAGGTTTCATACCAGTGATGTTCTTTGGTTTTCCTAAATTGCTTGAAAGCATGGTTTCTTTGTTGAATGAGGTGGAGTACTTCACCTGTGATCCAGGGTACCGTGTCCTGTTTAATTCGGACTGAATTATAAGGGGCAATTTTGTCCAGAATTCTGAGGAGAATTGTTTTGAACTTTAACCATGCCTCTTCAATGTTTTGATCGCTCAGGATTTCATCCCAGCTCACAGTTGTGCGTGCGCGCGGTGGTGTGCAGTTTCCAAGGTTAAAACGTTTAAAATCAGAACATATGGTACACTGTACAGGTCATGGAGGTTCACACATGGTACTGGCGCAGCGTCAATTTCTGCTCAATCACGCCGGCACGGAAGGCGCCAGCGTTCTTAGAGTGGACGACTGCTAGAGGGAGGTTGACCGTTGTTCCACATTCTGATGGTCTTCGGGAAGAAGCTGTGAGAGTGGCTCTGGATGTTGGAGGTTGGTACTGTGAACCGTAAGTCGTTTTTCACGAGTCGAGGCTGAACTCTGCGTGATCAGGTACGGTTGAGTCGGGATCTGGACCAGGCTGTTAACTATGCGGTACAGAATGACACAACTACTGACAGCTCTGCGGTGCTGCAGGGTTGGCCATTTCAGTGACTCGAGTGTGCTGGTGATGCTAGTTGTTCGTTTGAAGTCCTGGACTACGTAGCGTGCACACCGTCGCTGGGCTATCTCAAGCTGTTGGATGTGCTTTGCTGTGTGAGGATCTCAGACGGGGGCCGCGTACTCCAGGATCGGGCGAACCAATGACGTTTAACAGTGCTCACGGACATGCTGGGGACACATGTATGTGTTTCTTTGTAGGAAGGCATGGGTGTTGTAGGCCTTACTACATACAGCGTTTATGTGGTCAGTCCAAGTGAGGCGAGAGTCAATGGTGACCCCGAGATATTTCGCTGATGGTACGGTTTCTAGGATGTGATCATGGATGGAGTATTCAGAAGCAATGGGTTTCTTCTTGTTTGTCAGCAGTGTTCAAAACTAACAAAAAATTCAACCAGACCACAGGGCTGGTAAGTCTTAAAAGTTACCAGCCCTGCCCAAAAGTTACCAGCCCGATTTTGAAAGTTAAGTTAGGCCTATATATAGTGACCTTTTACAATTACAGAGCATCAGCAATTAATTTCATCTTATCTATTTGCGTCCTGGAAGGCACGCCTTTTCTAGCTGTCAATGATTGACCATTATTAGTCCTATTTTAGAGTACCCTAGATCTGGTAACTTCTGCACATTTTACATCGACGATCATTTCTGTTTTCATTAATGACGAGCCAAGTTTCACATTCATACTTTCATAAAGTGCTAGATCTATATTACGCTTTTTTGTAGTATCATACACTTCGTTGGCGGCTTTGCTGTCAACTTTTTCTCTTTTTTTCGAGGCCAAGAAATTTCGGCATTCGCGTTTTGCTATTGCTATAGAGAATCGTTTTTGCCTGCTATCTAGTCTGTGATTGGCTGATGAAATGACGTTGCTCCACATTTGAACCAATGAGATAGCACGATGTGTTTTAGCATTGGAATGATGGCGTCGTTTTACCAACAACGGGATTTTTTCGGTTTTGCTGTTTTCGGACAGAAACTAGACGTACATTTTTTATGTTTATAGCTCTACTTCTGAATTAAACAAAAAGAATCATATTGCAGGCTTAATTACTACGAGACGACAAGTCTATCTAAGAAAAAACCCCACTATTTACAAGCATTTCGTAAATATCACTGGAAAATTCAACCGGACCATCGGGCAGGAAAGTCGGCAAAGTTACCCGCCCGTCAAAATAGTTACCCGTCTCGGGCGTGCGGGCGGGTGGTATTTCGAACACTGTTTGTCAGCCTGATTGTGAACAGGCTCGACTCGGCTGAGTTTTTAAATTGTTTATTAACAACAAACCTATAAAATGTATAAAAATAGTGTAAATACACAAAGTAAATAACAAGATATGAATTGAATCCCACGTTCGGACTAGGGATATCCGTTACTGCAATAATAATTCAATGATACGGTATTCAATAAATTCCATTAATACATTAAATGGTTACCATACTTCACCTAAATCACAATAATTCACATACCCCGTGAGTACTTCCACTTTTAGTAGAAATATACATGTCCCGGCCTATACTGCCGTGAAACTTCCCATGTGTGTTAATGCCTGACCGGTCCCTGTCCGTCTGTCTGTCTGCGTGGACAGCTGAGATGAGACTGACCACTAGTCCGGTCCATATCATAGTGTTATGGCCCACCACAGATAGTTAAATCTGATTGGACGGTTACAGTCCGCGTCGATTCGTGATTGGTCAGCAATGATATGAAACCATGGTGATAATGATAAACAAGTTATTATTACAATTACTTATTAATACATGAGAATATTAGCAGGGAATATTATGTAGAAATTATCGGAATAATAATAGGAACAATTCGACGATTGAACGCAGCGCAAAAGTATAATCACGCATGAACGATGTAAGCAACACTCGCAATATTATTCGAACCTTTGTAGCGCATAATGATAATCGAATATATAGACAAGTCATAGCGTTCCCCCACATAACGCTCTATTATATGTGGTGGTAGCGGTGGATTAACATGTCCTCATGTGCAAAGAAAATAACGCATCTACAATTATACATATATCAATTTATTCAGATATAGGGTTTACATCCTTATCTATATATACAAGTTCATGTGGTCTCTCAGCTAATAAGCTAAACGCGATCATAACCATCACTCAGAATTTTTCCAAGGTTTTGACTCAGTTTTGCTCCCAATTGATTCACTGCAGAAGCAAATGACGATAACTGTCGCTCTCTAGACAATACTGATCTAGGCTCGTTCCTTGGATTACTATGTTTTCCAGCGGTTTTTCTGGTTGAACGATGCACAGCTGGTTGTATCGGCTTTTTCTGTTTCACTGGTTGAAGTTCTCGAGCGGGTCTGGGTAAAGCAAATTCAACATCACTCTGCGGCGGTGATTTAACTGCACTGTAAGCTACATATTCATCATCAGATGAATCTTCCGAAGTTGAAACATTATCAGGATCTGTGGAATTTGGAAGATGCTGAGAATATTCGAGCATATCGACTCGATTGACGATTTTAGTTTTACCATTACCGTCTAATTCCATTATTTCGTATGCACTGTGGTCACTGTCGTACAATTTCTCCACAATGATGTAAGGTACGGAATCCCAAAAATCCGACCTATTCCGACCTTTGACTCTGTTGCGAAGCAGAACTTTAGTACCGACTGGTAGTTCAGTCTCTTTGGCTTTAACGTCATTACGTTGCTTCCTTTCGGCTGCTTTCTGATTCAAACGTCTGTTTGCTTGCTCAAGCATCTGCTGCAAATGCTTGTGATGTTGAGACACGTAAATATCAACATTTACAGAACTATCATCATTCTGTGAAACGCCTAGAGTGTTGTCTAACGGGAGTCGCGGTTTCCGAGTTCTCAAGAGATCATGCATAGTTCTATTGAATCTCTCGCACTGAGAATTACTCTCTGATCTGTAAGGAGAAGTTTTCGTCTTCTTAATTCTGTAGATCTTGCATAGTTCAGCGATAATTTTGTTTTCAAAGGATCGTCCTTGATCGCTATGGATCCTGTCATGCAAGCATAATTTGAGAAACCATTCTTTCACTAAGACTTTTGCCACAGTTTAAGCAGTTTGATCCCTGCAAGGGATTGCTAACGTGTACTTTGAGAACACATCCGTCATAACCAACACGTTTTCTACACCTGACGTAGACGATTCCAATAGAGTAAAATCTATGGCGACACACGACAACGGTTTGGTAGCCAAAAGATGACACATTTTATTTACGATTTTAGGTACAGGTGCCTTGGCATCTTTACACCTCAGACAAGAATTACAGTAATTTTGAACAAATATGTAGTAACCTGGCCAATAGAAACGCTGTTTTACCAAAAAAAAGGTATGATCTATACCTTGGTGACCATTCTTATCATGGAGATGATTCATAGCCAAATTTTGAAGACAATTTGGAAGAATAATTTGTGTTATCTGAACACCATTGTCCAGTATATTCCTGCAAAGTATACTGTTAACGACAGTCAGTTGATCCCATTTTGTCAATAGCTGCTTGACTTTTGTCGATTCCTGTTTCAGTCGATCTCGTGGCGGTCTCTCCTTAGACTCCACGTATTGCGTGACCTTGTGGATGTCTGTATCGTCCTGCTGCAGTCGAGATACATCTATCGAAGAAAACGAAAGAGATGAGCACAAAGCTATATATGAGTAATCAGTAGTAATCAGATTATTTACACACTCAGATAATAGTTCATCATCTAAGCGAGATGGAGAACAGACATCAGCAGAATTAGTTTGTTCTGACGTGATTTCACAAACATCAGGACTATCCTGTACTGGATAACGACTTAAGGCATCAGCGTTTGCGTTATGCTTCTTTGAGCGATACTTCATCTCAAAATTGAACTCTGACAATTCTGTAAGCCAGCTCATTTCAATTGCTGTCTTTTTCGTATTCAGCATATGACTGAGCGGGTTATTGTCAGTGAGCAACGTGAAGAAATTACCATAATCTCTAAATTTCTTGGTTACTGCCCACATATCAGCAAGCATCTCTAGCTTGGTAGAACTGTAATTGGATTTACTATGGATTTGGCTTCGTCGTCCGCGTCCGCGTCCGCGCCCGCGTCCGCGTCCGCAGAGATTTTCTTGTGAACGCGCTACAGGCCGCAATTCTCATCCGATCACCATTATTTTTTGCAGGCACATATATAATGGTAAGATCCCGACACCAATCGATTTTGGTTGCCGTGGCAACTGAATTGGTCGTTTGGGGACACATTTTGCATTAAAAACAGCCTGTTTGAGACACATGGCTTGTGAACGCGCTATAGGCCGCAATTCTCACCTGATCACCATTATTTTTCGCAGGCACATATATTATGGTAAGATCCCGACACCAATCGATTTTGGTTGCCGTGGCAACTGAATTGGTCGTTTGGGGACACATTTTGCATTGAAAACAGCCTGTTTGAGACACATGGCTTGTGAACGCTCTACAGATGGCAGTTTATTTTATACATCACCAATCTAAACTACTACATGCTCCTTTTCGATCCTTTGGATCGTTCTGGATAGAAATTCGCGTACTGAAAGCAAGGCACGATCGTCTGCCTGCATGACTCGAGCGCTCCTTTTGCCGCCAAAACCGCCGCGCATATGCGCGCGCAGCTGCGCAGAAGCTTCACTTTTCTGTCCACCGCCATTTTTGCTTGGCAGCTTTGGATTTTGGTTCCCGGTGAATTCGTAGAATTTAGTCTGCAAACTAGACTTTTGCGATATATTCTTACGGAATTTCACCTGCCACGTTCATAGACATCGTTTTGTGTCTATTTGGATAAGTATTGGTCGATAGTTTGTTACTTGCTAGATCGTCAGACGATTGGTATAGCCAGTTCACCCTATTATCGTCCATCCGTCGTACTTGATAGTGTACCTGTTGTTTACATCTATCAATAGTTCTACGTTAATTTTCTACTGTATATATTGTGTATACGTATACTGTAGTTTATATATTCGTAGTCCTCTTAGGGTTCTTTTTCAGCGCGGTCTCAGGTTTGCGTAGTTTGCCCGCCCTGTTACTGTGTGTGGTTAGTTCCCTTGTGTGATCATGACTTCACAATCCTCCCTTGGTACCGGTGCCATGGACGAACGTCCATGCCGGAAGTGTCTGGTCAATACCCTCCGAGGAGGGGAGAAACACAGTTTGTGTTTCGACTGTTTAGACCATGGCCCGGTATCTATGGAGGATTTGAGGTGTGATCTGTGTCGTTTCTGGCGTCCCTCTTCCTTCGTGCAGGCGACTGCAAAGTATTCCGAAGCCTCGTTGGCTCGTCGGGATGCTTTGAGGCTTGCGGAAGCTTCGGCTCCGCAAGTCCGCCAGTCGCCCATGGAGGTGGAGACTCCGCCTGTGACGGCACAGATTGCGTCCGGTGTTAGCCAGCCCCTGGGGCTAACACAGGACATGGTCAACGCGGCTGTGCAATCTTTCTTTGCACAGTCGTTATCGTCCCTTCAGGGTCCCCTCCTGCCGGGTCTCTCTTCCCTGCTTGGACAGGGAGTCCCGGCCGGTTCTTCGGCTGCCCCTTCGTCACAGGGAGAGCTTGCTCCCCCTGCTGGCAAGAAGTCGAAATCTTCTAAGAAGAAGGTTTCAGTTCTTGCCAAGGCGAAAGCAGCCAAGGAACCGCACTCCACCTTCGTCGTCCCTCAGTCGGGGCCGATCGAGGTGGAGGGGTCCGTTGTCTCTTCCCCGGGGCCTTCCAAGAAGAGGAAGCGTGCTTCCTCTAAGCGCCGTGGTGCTGAGACCACATCGATTTTCGATGTGGCTCAGGCTTCGTCCGACCTCTCGGTGGGCGACGATCAGGCTTCGGGCTTCGATCGGCGGAGCGTCTTGGATGGCTCATTCGGGTCCTCGGTCTCGAGGTTCGAGGGGGGAGAGTTCCCTTTGTTTGGGGGTGAGGCTCTCGATCGTTCGTGCGATCGGGAGTCTTCACTTGGCGGTCGTGCTCCTGGTCCTCGATCAGGGCACGATCAGGCGGGTGGTGCTGGGGTCGTTCCTCAGGGCCACTCAAGTCCTGTGTACGCGGATGTAAGTCGCCGGACGGGCGCGATCGCTGAGCAGGCATTCCCTCGCCCGTCCTTTGATGTACCCTTGGGGTCGTCGAGGTCTTCGATCGGACCTGTGAGGTCCAACGATCGGGGGGGTCGAGTGGAAGCTGATCAGGAGTCGTCCTCCTCGGAGGATGAGACTCCCGATCAGGCCGGGGGTTCTAACTTCCGGTGGGCTTTGGAGTCGGTCGCAAGGCGAATGGACTTGCCGATCGATGCTCCAGGGCCCTCACGGGGAACCGGTAGGTTCGCGTCGGCGCCAGTTCGTCGGCCGATCCGGCTCCCTGTGGCTCCCGCGTTGGTCAAGTCCTTCGACAAGATCAACAAGGGAGTTACGGCTAAGAAGGATGTGGCTCGTACGGAGTCGACATTCCCGACCAGCCGTGTTCGACCTGAGTCGATCGACACCTATCGGACTGTAGAGTCCGAGGGTGGACATCAGACTTCCGTCCCGGTCGAAGACCCTAACCTTCATCTGCTTTCCCGGAAGCAGGGTACGGTCTGGTCAGCTTATGTGAAAAAGGCTCGCCTTTCTCACTGGCAGACGCTGTCTCATCAATTGATGGGGCAGCTCTCGTTGACAGATCACCTGACCACTTTGGTTCAGGAGTTTGTGGACGAGGCGGATCTGGAGGAGGGGAGTCGCGCCAACATTCATGCAGCACTCGGCGTATTGGCCGGAGTGGTCCATGCTGCTGAGCGTGACAGTGCGCACCTGGGCGCACAATTGGATCTCACCATGCGTGATGCCGATCTCCGTCTGCTTGACGTGTCCGCTACGGACGTCGCTGAGCTACGTGTGAGGCCGCTGTTCTCAGGCTATACCTACGCCAACCTCTCTCGATCGGATATTTCCGTCATGCGGGAACATCTCCGGGATGAGGCTATGGCCAAGGCTTTGCTTGGGAAGTCGGCGGGGTCTGGGACAGGCAAGAAGACCAAGGGTCAGAAGCCTGCCCAACCTCAGGCACCACATGCACCCGCTTCTACGCAGCCGCCCTTTCGTGGGGCGCAGCCTCCCCCTCCCCAGGGGGATGGCAAGCGCGGAGGCAAAGGGGGTGATCGCTTCAAGGGCAAAGGGAAAGCTTCTGGTAAGAAGTGACTCGTTGCGGGAAAGCGTAGGCTCTGTGGAAGGTTCAGTTCTGTCGGAATTCGATCTTCCACAACCTGGTCCAGTCGGGGGACGCCTGGCTCAGTTCGTCCAGAACTGGAGCGATCTGGCGTCGTCAGACAATTCAGTCGTGGCATGGGTGAAGTTCGGTCTCACCTTCAGATGGGAGGCTGGAAAACCACCGATCAGACCCAAAGCGTGGTTCTTCCCTGTGCCCGGCGATCGGGAAAAGTTTCAGCTTCTGCAGCACGAGGTGCAGCAGTTGCTAGAGAAACGTGCGATCGAGGTGGTCAAGGACGAGAGAGGATTCTATTCTCTCATCTTCCTAGTGCCAAAAAAGACAGGTGGGTGGCGTCCCGTTTTCGATCTGTCAAACCTCAACAAATTCCTGATCATACCCAGGTTCAAGATGGAGTCGGCGCTTTCCGTCCAGAAAGCTCTGTCCAAGGGGAAGTGGGCAGTCAGTATCGACGTCAAGGACGCGTACTTACATGTGCCAATACACCCAGCCGATCGGCGATACCTCAAGTTCGCCTTCGAAGGTTCGGTGTATCAGTTCAGGGTGCTTCCTTTTGGAGTAGCCACCGCCCCTTACGTGTTCACCCGTATCGTAAGGACGATGGCAGCCAGGTTTCGATCGGTTGGAATTCAATTCCACCATTATATCGACGATTGGTTAATCATAGCCGACTCCCCGTCTCAGGCTATAGAGCAATCCGGGTTCGTCCTCAGGTTGGCGACCAGCCTCGGCTGGATCCCCAATTGGGCGAAGTCTCATCTGTCCCCGACACAGAGGTTCCAGTATGTCGGGGTAGATTACGATCTAGAGCGAGGAGTAGCTCTTCCTCCGCGGAAGAGAGTTCTCAAGGCGATTGCGGCGATGGAGGTCGCGCTGACGCAGTCGTCGATCACAGCTCGACAGTTTCTGTCCATCATCGGTCTGTTGGCGTCGATGGAGAAGCAGGTGCCGTTCGGCAGGTGCTTCCTCAGACCCATTCAATGGTGTCTAGCGTTGCAATGGCGGATCCTCACCGATCGACTAGACCAAGTCGTATCGGTGGACGATCGTGCTCGGGAAGCAATGCATTGGTGGCGGGACCATCGGAATCTTTTCCGAGGGATGCCACTCGCGGAGTATCTGCCCGATCGGACCTTCTTCACCGATGCGTCAGAATTGGCTTGGGGAGCTCATATGGACGAGCACGAACTCTCTGCTGTGTGGAACACGAGCGAGAGGGCGTTGCACATCAATGTCCTAGAGCTGCGAGCGGTGAGACGTGCGTTCGAGATCTGGGGGCCTCAGAGTCCCCCAGGGACGAAGTGGTTGGTCTTCACAGACAACAGCACAGTAGTGGCGCACATAAACAAACAAGGTGGAACTCGGTCGAGTCAGCTTTGTTTGGAGGCCGAGTGTCTGATCAGGTTTGCCTTCAAGTACCGTCTGTTTATCAGGGCGAGGCACCTGCCGGGTCACAGGAATGTCCTAGCGGACGCTCTGTCGAGACCGGACAAGATCATAGGCACGGAGTGGAGTCTGCATCCGGGGGTGTTTCGGCGCGTTTGTCAGGCGTTCGGGACACCGAACATAGACCTGTTCGCAACCTCTCGGAATCACAAGCTCCCGGTCTTCTTCTCACCTCTGCCAGAGAGCGAGGCACTGGCTGTGGACGCGATGTCTCAGTCGTGGGACGGGATGTTCGGGTATGCGTACCCGCCAACTCGGTTCCTAACAGAAGTGCTGCACAAAGTAGCCAGGTCTCAGTGCGAGATTCTGTTGGTGGCGCCATGCTGGCCGATGCAGGCGTGGTTCCCCCTGCTACTGTCCCTCCTGATTGATGTACCACGGGTTCTCCCGATCGAGGACAGGTTGCTGAAGCAACCGGGGCGGGATATATTTCACGATTCCGTCCACGTGCTCAAATTACACGTGTGGAGGCTATCGAGCGATCCTTCCAGGAGGCAGGATTTTCTCAGCAGGTGTCCGTACATCTCGCGAGAAAGAATAGGAGATCCTCCTCTAAAACGTATGAGGCTAAATGGAGAGTATTCGTACGTTGGTGTAACGGAAGGCGCATTGATCCGCTCTCTGCCCCTCTGAATGCAGTGCTAGACTTTCTCTGCTATCTCTTTGATAGGCTTAATTTGAAGCCTACTACGATCGAGGGATACAGGTCCATGCTGGGCCCTGTATTCCGTGCTAGGGGGATCGATTTAACTAATAATCGTATCCTTGCTGATCTCTTGGCGTCCTTTAGGACGCAAAGGCCACGCGGAGTTCCTACTCTACCGGATTGGGACATGGCTTTTGTGCTATATTGTCTTACTAAAGCACCTTGGGAGCCTCTCAAGGAAGTTTCCTTGCAGAGGTTAACTCTTAAGACTTTCCTGCTAGTTATGCTAGCAAGTGGTCGAAGACGCTCAGATGTCGCGGCGATCGACGTATCGCGAGTCGCATTTGGCGCGGATGGGTCCGTTTCCTTATACCCAGTACGTGATTTTATGCCTAAAACACGTGCTGCAGTTGAGGGCGGGAAAGCGTTCTCCCCTATCGTAATTCCGTCACTGGGCGGTTACGTAGGACGGAATGAGCCGGACGCTCTATTGTGTCCGGTAAGAGCGCTGAAAATCTACATCGATCGTACCAGATCGATCAGGAAAGATCGCAAGCGATTATTTATTTCCTATCAGCCTAACAGGGCTACGGATATCTCCACAGCTACACTATCCCGATGGGTGAAGGTTGTAGTGAGGACTGTCTATGCGGAATCAGGTGCTGACGATCGAGTCACTTACAAAATATCGTCCCACCAAATCCGACACATCTCGATGTCTTTGGCGGCCAGGTCGAATATTCCGTTGGAATATATCGTGAGGGCTGGAATGTGGACTAATTCTACGACATTCATCGGGTTCTATCTGTCCAATGCTGCCGAACTTCAGGACCAGTCGTCCAGATTTAGACTGGGTCCGCTGGTCGTAGCGCAAGCTGTTGTTTGAACCAGCTGGACAGAAAAGTCTTGGTTTTAATGTCTTGGTTTTAATGTGCACGTGTATATAAGCAACACTTTGTGTTTGTGTTGAGTTTCTTTTTGTTACGGTCTCAAGTAGAGTTCCGTTTTCCACCGATGGGTGAAGAAGAAATTCGTGCATGTCGGAGGCAAGCGATCGCACCGCTAGGTGAGTATCTTTATTATATTACTAAAGATATATCGAAAATGTAGCATTTTAGCGATTCGCTTGAAATCAAGACTATCGTCTGTTTTCATGACTCTCTAGCACTACTGCTCCACCGCCTATCCTTTGATTCTAAGGAGCATGTAGTAGTTTAGATTGGTGATGTATAAAATAAACTTCCCAAATTTTAATTGTAAATTTGCCGTTTATTGTTATTACTCACCTCTAAACTACTACAGTAAAGGCCCTCCCATCCATCCCCGCCAGTTGTGTGCTAGGGGCTTCCTTTTGTCGTTTTTTGGACAGAAAAGTGAAGCTTCTGCGCAGCTGCGCGCGCATATGCGCGGCGGTTTTGGCGGCAAAAGGAGCGCTCGAGTCATGCAGGCAGACGATCGTGCCTTGCTTTCAGTACGCGAATTTCTATCCAGAACGATCCAAAGGATCGAAAAGGAGCATGTAGTAGTTTAGAGGTGAGTAATAACAATAAACGGCAAATTTACAATTAAAATTTGGGAAATTTTTGACGAATCTCGATAATATTTGGAAGTGTTGTTGGGAAGGGCTGCCACACGAAACCAATCGTTTTTTAGAATGATCATATAAATACTAATATGTTAACAGCCTAACTTATTACAGAATTTTTAAATATCCATTTTGACATGTACGATCATTCCAATAGCCTGTACAGTGGAAGGTAATGACACTAGTTTCTTGTTCAGAATGGAGAACTGAAGTTTTCACTGAAAACAGGACAATATTACTGAATAAGTTAACATTAGTTTTATTAGTTAAGTCTATTATTGTCCACAATAAAAATAGTTAAGACGAGAAACGTTTATTATTAAGCTCAACAAGGTAAAGGTTTTGTCCAGTACAAATTTCATGGGTGTAACTGAATAAGTTAACATTATTTTTAATAGTTAAGTCTATTATTGACCACAATAAAAATAGTTAAGACAAGAAATATTTATTATTAACCTCAACAAGGTAAATGTTTTGTCCAGTACAAATTTCATTGGTGTAACCGAATAAGTTAACATTATTTTCACTAGTTAAGTCTATTATTGACCACAATAAAAATAGTTAAGTCTATTATTGACCACAATAAAAATAGTTAAGATGAGAAATATTTATTATTAAGCTCAACAAGGTGAAAGTATGTCCAGTACAGATTTCATGGGTGTACTGAATAAGTTAACATTATTTTTACTAGTTTACCCGGTAGTCTATTATTGACCACAATAAAAATAGTTAAGACAAGAAATATTTATTATTGGGCTCAACAAGGTAAAGATTCTGTCCAGTAGACATTTTGTGTCTGTAACCAAATAAGTTAACATGTTTTTTGCTAGTTAAATCTATTATTGACCTCAATAAAAATAGTTAAGATGAGAAACAATTATTATTGAGCTCAACAAGGTTAAGGTTTTGTCCGGTAGAAATTTCTGGGTGTAACCGAATAAGTTAACTTTATTTTTACATGTTAAGTCTATTATTGATCACAATGAAAATAGCTAAGACAAGAAATATTTATTATTGGGCTCAACAAGGTGAAGGCTTTGTCCAGTAGAGATTTTATGACTGACCAAATAAGTTAACATTATTTTTTTGCTAGTTAAGTCTATTATTGATCACAATAGCTTTTTATGAAAACATTGATCAACTTTCACTTTGAATTTCAACTTGAGACCATGTTTGGCACAAATTATGAGTTAAAATATAACTTATGGTGAAAAATTCGATCTGGCTCCAATTTCGTCATCTTGAAATGCAGTTTTGGTCAACTTTTACTTTGAATTTCAACTTGAAAGCATGTTTGGCACATATTATAAGTCGAAATATAACTTATGGTGAAAAGTTCGATCTGGCTCCATTTTCGTCATCTTGAAATGCAGTTTTGGTCAATTTTTAGTTTGAATTTCAACTTGAAACCAAGTTTGGCACATATTATGAGTTAAAATATAACTTATGATGAAAAGTTCGATCTGGCTCCAAGTTCTTCATCTTGAAATGCAGTTTTGGTAAACTTTTAGCTTGAATTTCAACTTGAAACCAAGTTTGGCACATATTATGAGTTAAAATATAACTTATGACGAAAAGTTCTATCTGGCTCCAATTTCGTCATCTTGAAATGCAGTTTTGGTCAACTTTTACATTGAATTTCAACTTAATACCAAGTTTGGCACATATTATGAGTTGAAATATAACTCATGGCGAAAAGTTTGATCTGGGTCCAATTTCGTCATCTTAAAATGCAGTTTTGGTCAACTTTTAGTTTGAATTTCAACTTGAAATCAAGTTGGGAAGGTATTATGAGTTAAAATATAACTCATGACGAAAAGTTTGATCTGGCTCCAATTTTGTCATCTTGAAATGCAGTTTTGATTAACTTTTACTTTGAATTTCAACTTGAAACCATGTTTGGCACATACATGTATTATGGATCGAAATATAACTTATGGTGAGAAGTTCAATCTAGCTCCAATTTTGTCATCTTGAAATGCATTTTTGGTCAAATTTTACTTTGAATTTCAACTTGGAACCAAGTTTGTAAAATATTCTGAGTTGAAATATAAATAGGTGAAAAGATTGATCTATCTGTATTTTCGTTATTTTATCAAACATGTCGAAAGGAAATTCATATAAAGAGATTTCAGTGGTGATTTTGAATTCGACCTTCAATAACCTCGGAAAATCAGTGCAGCAATTTTGGTGGGGAAAAGAAAACAGTTGTGACTTGAGATTTAACATTTCTCTGGTAATCTTTTTTAGCCCTTGCTCTAGTTTTTCACACTTGACAGTGATATATTTGGGGCAACAGAGATGATAGGGCTACGGGGGATACACCCAAGCGGTCGTAGGCGACCGGAAGTGTCTAGTTTTTCATGCTTTTTGGGCGGGTTGCGTGCAACCAACCCGCCTATTAGATTGGCGTGTCCGTCCGTCCGGCGTTAACATTTTTATCTTTAAAGTTTACGATCAAATCTTTCTGAAATTTTGCACAAAAATGCCTAAAAATATTTTGAGAAGGAGGTATTTTTTTGTTTTTTGATTTTCGCATTTTTTTCAAAATGGCGGCCATTTTAGTCGAAAAACGCTCAATTTTGGACTTTGACGGCCATTTTCTCAAAAACTGTCTGATCAGTTTTGAGTTTTTGGTTTCAAAAGATTCTCCTTATGTACCTCTGTGATATGTATAAGTTTGGTTGCCCTTGAATTGCCGGTGTTCGTGTGGCGGCCATTTTGAATTTTTGACGAGTCGGCGGAAAATTTTTTTTTCGCCCCAAATCGCATTACTATCCATTTTGGGCCATTTCTAGGCAAAAAAAAATTTTCACCCTTTGAAAAAAATTTTGGACAAAAAATTTTCGGTACTTTTTTCCTTCATAATGGGAGCTGCTGGGACTGTACTCATAGAACGCTTGAAGATAGAGCTTAGAAATTGGCACTTTCAAATGGGAAGTCATATATGGCGACTTGTGTGGTGACCTTGAATTTGACCTTGGATGACCTTGAAAGGTCAAAACAGCCATTTTGGGGTCAAAAAATGCCCAGATTTGCCTCTATAGATGAAATGCTTGCAGATAGAGCTCATTATTGCATTATGAACATATTGGAAGACATATATGGCACAACTAATGATGACCTTGAACTTGACGTCAGATGACCATGAGTGCCAAATGTCTGACTCGGAATGTGTAAATTGACCTGAGCGCCCTAAGCGATTCCACCCAGATATATCTTTGTATTATGAACATATAGAATATCAAATGCCGCACACATACATGTAATGGTGACATCGAAGTTCACACGGATGACCTTGATTGGTAAATCTCAAGGTCATATGTTCACACTGCGAACCTTGATTGGTAAATCTCAAGGTCTGTTACCTGCCAATGCTGCCATGGCCAAACCAAATTGTCCGCTAACCTATCTTAGCCTTTGGGCAAATTTTTGACGAGTCAGCGAAAAAAATATTTCTCGCCCCAGATCGCATTACTATCCATTTTGGGCCATTTCTAGAGAAAATTTTTTTTTCACCCTTTGAAAAAAATTTTGGACTTCAATTTTCGGCATTTTTTTCCTCCATAATGGGAGTTGCCGGGACTGTACTCCTAGAACGCCTGAAGATAGAGCTCAAAAATTGGCACTTTCTAATGAGAAGTCATATATGCGACTTGTGTGGTGACCTTTAATTTGACCTTGGATGACCTTGAAAAGTCAAAACAGCCATTTTTGGGTCGAAAAATGCTCAAATTTGCACCTGGTCTGTCTTTTCTCGAAAACTGTCTGATCAGTTCTGAGATTATTGCTCCAAAACATTCCCCTCATGTACCTTCATGATGTATGTAAGTTTTGTTGCCCTTGAATCGCCGGTCTCAGTGTGGCGGCCATATTGAATTTTTGACGGGTCGGTGGAAAAGAATTTTTTTTGCCTCAAATCGCATTGTATGTATATATGTATTTATTGACCGAAGTCCAGATAACATTACTACCATTTTGGGTCATTTCTAGGCAAAAAAAAATGTCAACCCTTTGAAAAAAATTTTGGGATTGAAATATGTAAATTTTTGTCTGAAGACAAAATACGTGTAGATAGACCTCGTATTTGTATTTTGAACATATACAAGGTTATATGCTGCACACTTGATGGTGACATTGAAGTTCAAGAAGATGACCTCAAATGGTTAATCTGAATGTCATATCTCACCTGTCGTGCTTCAACCAAAATTGTCCGGTAACTTATCTTAGCCCTTGGGCTAATTTTTAGCTTACTGGCCCTTTTTGCCGATAAGCTATTATCGTGTTTTTTTGTCCGTCGTCTGTCGTAATCGTTATACAACAGATAAAACATGCCTTTATGGTTTTGTATGAATTCTTTTTAGCTTACCGGCCCTTTGGGCCGATAAGCTATTGTCGTGGTATTTCGTCCGTCGTCCGTCCGGGTCTGTAACTTTTTTCTGACGTGATGAATTTCCCCATAAATTTGTCAGAACATACCTTGGGCCAGTATCTAAAGACCTTTTTTTAATTTTTTTGATCGAATCGTTTTTGCCGATTTGGCGGCCATTTTTGACGAAAAATTGCCAATTTTGGACTTTGGAGGCCATTTTCTCAAAAACTGTCTGATCAGTTTTGAGATTTTTGTTTCAAAACATTCCTCTTATGTACCTTTATGATGTGTATAAGTTTCGTTGCCCTTGAATCGCCGGTCTGCGTGTGGCGGCCATTTTGATTTTTTGACGGGTCGGCGAAAAAAAATTTTTTTGTCCCAAATCAAGTCACTATTCGTTTTGAGCCATTTCCAGCAAAAAAAAAATAATTTTTTTTTTGCCCATTGAAAAAATTTTTGGACTTCACCCAATTTTCACCCAATTTTCATTCATAATGGGAGCTGTGCAGAGTAAACTCATAGAACACTTGAAGATAGAGCCTAAGTAATGGGACATTCAAATGGGAAACCATATATTGCGGTTTGAGTGATGACCTTGAATTTGATCTTCAGTGACCTTGGAAGGTCAAAACGACCTTTTTTGTCGAAAAATGACCAATTTTGGACTTTGATGGCCATTTTCTCAAAAACTGTCTGATCAGTTTGGAGATTTTTGTTTTAAAACTTTCCCCCCATGTACCTCTATGATGTGTATAAGTTTTGTTGCCCTTGAATTGCCGGTCTACGTGTGGCGGCCATTTTGATTTTTTGACGGGTCGGCGAAAACAATTTTTTTTGTCCCAAATCAAGTTACTATTCGTTTTGAGCCATTTCCAGCAAAAAAAAAAATTTTTTTTTTGGCAATTGAAAAATTTTTTGGACTTGGAAAATTTCACCCAATTTTCCTTCATAATGGGAGCTGCCATGGCCAAACCAAAATTGTCCGGTAACCTGTCTAGCCTTTGGGCTAATTTTTTTTTTTTCTTCCGCTGTTTTCGTTTCCGCGCGATAGCTCGAGAACGCCTCGACGGATCGACTTGAAATTTTTACCACAGTTCAGACATAACATGTAGATGTGCTGTATAGTTTTGAAGCCGGATCCGAGGTCCGTGAAGTCCGTGAGAATGAAATTGAGGTCATTTTTTGGACCTCGTTTCCGCGCGATAACTATTCTGGCAATGGCTGCAAAGCTTTGCATGGAGGTTCATATATCAACAGGGAAGAACCCTATCGATTTTGGGATTAATCCATCAAACGACCTTTGACCTAGAGGTCGAAATAATTTTTTGCTGAGTCATCCTTGAGGCATCCTGCATATCTCGGAAACGGTGCGTCGTAGAGCGAAACGGACGTTATTTTTGGACTCATCGCCCTAAGCAAACATGTCTTGGGGGTATTATTCATGAACTTTGACCTTGACCCGAAATTTTTTTGCCGAGTCGGCATTTTTCGTTTTCGTCGATATCTCGGAAACGGTGCTTCGTAGAGCGAAACGGATGTTATTTTCGGACTCTTCGCCCAGACAAACATGTGTGAGGGGTATTATGGATGAACTTTGACCCGAAATTTTTTCGCCGAGTTGGCATTTTTCGTTTTCGTTGATATCTCGGAAACAGTGCTTCGTAGAGCGAAAAGGACGTTATTTTCGGACTCGTTACACTAGACATCCATGTCTTGAGGGTATTATTGATGAACTTTGACCTTGACCCGAAATTTTTTTGCCGAGTCGGCATTTTTCGATTTCGTCGATATCTCAGAAACGGTGCTTCGTAGAGCGAAACGGACGTTACTTTTGGACTCATCGCCATAGACAAGCATGTCTTGGGGGTATTATGGATGAACTTCGACCTTGACCCGAAATTTTTTTTGCCGAGTCGGCATTTTTTTTCGTTTTCGTCGATATCTCGGAAACGGTGCTTCTTAGAGCGAAACGGACGTTATTTTCGGACTGGTCGCTCTAGACAAACATGTCTGATGGGTATTATGGATGAACTTTGACCTTGACCCGAAATTTTTTTGCCGAGTCGACATTTTTCGTTTTCGTCGATATCTCGGAAACTGTACGTCGTAGAGCGAAACGGACGTTATTTTTGGACTCATCGCCCTAGGCAAACATGTCTTGGGGGTATTATTGATGAATTTTGACCTTGACCCGAAATTTTTTTGCCGAGTCGGCATTTTTCGTTTTCGCGATATCTCGGAAACGGTGCTTCGTAGAGCGAAACGGATGTTATTTTCGGATTCTTCGCCCTAGACAAACATGTCTGAGGGGTATTATGGATGAACTTTGACCTTGACCTGAATTTTTTTCGTCGAGTCGGCATTTTTCGTTTTCATCGATATCTCGGAAACGGTGCTTCGTAGAGCGAAAAGGACGTTATTTTCGGACTCGTCGCCCTAGGCAAACATGTCTTGGGGGTATTATTGATGAATTTTGACCTTGACCCGAAATTTTTTTGCCGAGTCGGCATTTTTCGTTTTCGCGATATCTCGGAAACGGTGCTTCGTAGAGCGAAAAGGACGTTATTTTCGGACTCGTTACCCTAGACAAACATGTCTTGGGGGTATTATGGATGAACTTTGACCTTGACCCGAATTTTTTTCGTCGAGTCGGCATTTTTCGTTTTCATCGATATCTCGGAAACGGTGCTTCGTAGAGCGAAAAGGACGTTATTTTCGGACTCGTCGCTCTAGGCAAACATGTCTTGGGGGTATTATTGATGAATTTTGACCTTGACCCGAAATTTTTTTGCCGAGTCGGCATTTTTCGTTTTCGCGATATCTCGGAAACGGTGCTTCGTAGAGCGAAAAGGACGTTATTTTCGGACTCGTTACCCTAGACAAACATGTCTTGGGGGTATTATGGATGAACTTTGACCTTGACCTGAAATTTTTTTGCCGAGTCGGTATTTTTCGTTTTCGTCGATATCTCGGAAACGGTGCATCGTAGAGCGAAACGGACGTTATTTTCGTACTCGTCGCCCTAGACAAACATGTCTATACTCTGATTTTTCTAACTTGTTTACACCGGTTTTTGACGATATTTTTGCAATGCTAAATGGTATCGATCTATAATTTGGCATACTTCACCGCGGAGACAAACGGCAATTTTCTACCAAATCTCAGACTTCTATCGCAATAATTGAAGAAGTTGGCAATCAACCCCAATGTTAAATTTCAGCCACAAACGGGATCTCGAGAATCTGAGCTTATTCGAGGATTTGATCCAGTTAACATTCACCAGGATTTGAAGTATTGTTGTAATTTTAGACCAGATGACACATTGGGGGTGTATTCTACACAAACATGTTGATTTTGAAAGACTGCACCACTACAAAACCGAGCAAATGCACGAAATTGTGTGTGGACCCAAAAATTAAATGACAGGGCTAAATTCAACACAGGGGTAGATTGCCAACTTCTTCAATTTTCGTGATAGAAGTCTGAAATTCAGTAAATAATTGCCGTTTGACTCCCAGGTAAAGTATGCCAAGTTATAGAACGATACCGTGTAACATCGCAAAAATATCAGCGAAAAACTGTGTAAACGAGTTAGAAAAATCAGAGTATAATGGGCATTATTGATGAACTTTGACCTTGACCCGAAATGCCTCCAAGGCATCTTTGGGCCTTGACGTCTAGTTAATATTGTGTAGTTATTTTAAATTTCTAGTATTATACGCAAAATAGATTATCAAATTATTATGCCCCCAAAAATCATTTAATTGGATTGGAGTTATATTTCTACTTGACAGAATCACCTGTTGAGACGAGCGTACTTTTGCCTGTTGGAGGGAGACAAAATGGACCAGGCTGATGCTCAGTTCAACTTTGTGCTGGGACAGGTATGCTCATGAATATAGAAATATTTACTTTAGAACATAGGAATAAATTACGGGTGTATTCTTTTAATTCCTCCATGTCAGTTAAGTGTTTGCCATCTGGTTTTCTCTACTGATAAAATACATGCAATCAAGTCACAGAGATAGGCCTCACAACCTGGTGGAGCTCAGACCTGACAAGACAGACATGTTATGGACATTGTAATGCAGCTTTTTTCCTCATTTTACAGGCCAGCAACAATATCTCATCATTGCTGGGGAAGGCATGTATTGCTGTCAACAAGAAAGATTACAGAGGCGCTCTGGCTTATTACAAGAAGGCTCTGCGTACAAATCCATCCTGTCCAGCATCTGTGCGGCTTGGAATGGGTCACTGCTTCGTCAAGCTCAACAAGCAGGATAAAGCCAGGTATGTCAACTGAAAAATAACACAACAAAACTCAGCACACTGGTCTTCACATCTTCACGTAAAGTACTGGTCTTCACATCTTCATGTAAAGTACTGGTCTTCACATCTTCATGAAAAGTACTGGTCTTCATGTCCTCATGTAAAGTACTGGTCTCCATGTCTTCACATAAAGTATTGGTCTTCATGTCAAGTATTGGTCTTCACATCTTCATGTAAAGTACTGGTCTTCACATCTTCATGTAAAGTACTGGTCTTCACATCTTCATGTATAGTACTGGTCTTCACGTCTTCATGTAAAGGACTGGTCTTCACGTCTTCATGTAAAGCGCTGGTCTTCACGTCTTCATGTAAAGTACTGGTCTTCATGTCTTCATGTAAAGTACTGGTCTTCATGTCCGCATGTAAAGTACTCGTCTTCACGTCTTCATGTAAAGTACTGGTCTTCACATCTTAACGTAATGTACTGGTCTTCACATCTTTATGTAAAGTACTGGTCTTCACGTCTTCATGTAAAGTACTGGTCTTCACGTCTTCATGTAAAGTACTGGTCTTCACGCCTTCATGTAAAGTACTGGTCTTCACGTCTTCATGTAAAGTACTGGTCTTCACATCTTTACGTAAAGTACTGGTCTTCACATCTTTACGTAAAGTACTGGTCTTCACGTCATCATGTAAAGTACTGGTCTTCACGCCTTCATGTAAAGTACTGGTCTTCACGTCTTCATGTAAAGTACTGGTCTTCACATCTTCATGTAAAGTACTGGTCTTCATGTTTTCATGTGAAGTACTGGTCTTCACATCTTCATGTAAAGTACTGGTCTCCACATCTTCATGTAAAATACTGGTCTTCACGTCGTCATGTAAAGTACTGGTCTTCACGTCATCATGTAAAGTACTGGTCTTAACGTCTTCACGTAAAGTACTGGTCTTCACATCTTTACGTAAAGTACTGGTCTTCACATCATCATGTAAAGTACTGGTCTTCACGTCAGCATGTAAAGTACTGGTCTTCACGTCAGCATGTAAAGTACTGGTCTTCGAGTCTTCATGTAAAGTACTGGTTTTCACATCTTTACGTAAAGTACTGGTCGTCACGTCTTCATGTAAAGTACTGGTTTTCACATCTTTACGTAAAGTACTGGTCTTCACGTCTTCATGTAAAGTACTGGTCTCCACATCTTCATGTAAAGTACTGGTCTTCACATCTTTACGTAAAGTACTGGTCTTCACATCATCATGTAAAGTACTGGTCTTCACGTCAGCATGTAAAGTACTGGTCTTCACGTCAGCATGTAAAGTACTGGTCTTCGAGTCTTCATGTAAAGTACTGGTTTTCACATCTTTACGTAAAGTACTGGTCGTCACATCTTCATGTAAAGTACTGGTCTTCACGTCTTCATGTAAAGTACTGCTCTTCACGTCTTCATGTAAAGTACTGGTATTCGAGTCTTCATGTAAAGTACTGGTTTGCACGTCTTCATGTAAAGTACTGGTCTTCACGTCTTCATGTAAAGTACTGGTCTTCACATCTTTACGTAAAGTACTGGTCGTCACGTCTTCATGTAAAGTACTGGTTTTCACATCTTTACGTAAAGTACTGGTCTTCACGTCTTCATGTAAAGTACTGGTCTCCACATCTTCATGTAAAGTACTGGTCTTCACATCTTTACGTAAAGTACTGGTCTTCACATCATCATGTAAAGTACTGGTCTTCACGTCAGCATGTAAAGTACTGGTCTTCACGTCATCATGTAAAGTACTGGTCTTAACGTCTTCACGTAAAGTACTGGTTTTCACATCTTTACGTAAAGTACTGGTCGTCACATCTTCATGTAAAGTACTGGTCTTCACATCTTTACGTAAAGTACTGGTCTTCACGTCTTCACGTAAAGTACTGGTCTTCACGTCTTCACGTAAAGTACTGGTCTTCACGTCATCATGTGAAGTACTGGTCTTCACGACTTCACATAAAGTACTGGTATTCACGACTTCACATAAAGTACTGGTATTCCCGACTTCACATAAAGTACTGGTCTTCACGACTTCACATAAAGTACTGGTCTTCACGTCTTCACATAAAGTACTGGTATTCACGACTTCACATAAAGTACTGGTTTTCACATCTTTACGTAAAGTACTGGTCTTCACGTCTTCATGTAAAGTACTGGTCTTCACGTCGTCATGTAAAGTACTGGTCTCCACATCTTCATGTAAAGTACTGGTCTTCATGTAAATGTGGCGATTTTGCCCAAAGATTGCGGCAGGTGATTTTGAATGTGAATGGAGTTTTTAGGTTATCGGACCTATGGTCCGATAACCTATTGGCATGGCGTTGCGTCCGGCGTCGGCGTCGGCGTCCACATTTTTAGGTTACCGGACCTATGGTAATGGCGTTGCGTCCGTCGTCCGTCGTCGTCGTCGTCGTCGTCGTCCACATTTTTATCTTTTTTGTTTACAGGCGAATTTTTCTGAAATTTTGCACAAAAATACTTTAAAATAATTCAAGAAGGAGGTATTTTTTAGTTTTTTGATTTTCGCATTTTTTTCAAAATGGCGGCCGTTTTCGACGAAAAATGCCTGATTTTGGACTTTCGACATGTTAAATTCTCCTATGCTTTATAATGGGACACATTATGCCTAATATCTCAATTGATATTGAGATTAGAGACTAGGGATCAATTGTGGACGTATAGGAAATGATATATGCTGAATATTCTCGTGACCTTGAATTTGACCTCTGACCTCAGTTTCAAGGTCAGAGCACAAAATGGCTTATATCTCACTTATTATCGAGTCTACAGCTTAGGAAGCAATTGTGGACATATAGGAAATGATATATGCTGAATATTCTCGTGACCTTGAATTTGACCTCTGACCTCAGTTTCAAGGTCAGAGCACAAATGGCTTATATCTTGCTTATTATCGACTCTACAACTTAGGAATCAATTGTGGACATATAGGAAATGATATATGCTGAATATTCTGATGACCTTGAATTTGACCTTCGACCTCATTTTCAAGGTCACAGGACAAAATGGCTAATATCTCGCTTGTTATCAACTTTACAGCTTAGCAGTCAATTATGAACAAATAGGAAATGATATATGCAGATTATTGTCATGACCTTGAATTTGACCTTTGACCTCATTTTCAAGGTCACAGGACAAAATGGCTAATATCTCACTTATTATCGATTTTACAGCTTAGGAATCAATTGTGGACATATAGGAGATGATATATGCTGAATATTCTCGGTACCTTGAATTTGACCTCTGACCTTATTTTCAAGGTCACAGGACAAACTGGCTCATATCTTGCTCCTCTATTGACTGTATGGCTTGGGAATGAATTGTGGACATGATATAGAAAATGATATATTGAATATTTTGATGACCTTGAATTTGACCTTTGCCCCTTCATTTTCAAGGTCACAGCACAAAATTGCTAATATCTCTCTGATTATTGAATTCACAGCTTAGCAATCAATTGTGGACATGATATATGCTTAATGTTAATGTATATGCTGAATATTCTCATGACCTTGAATTCAACCAGTGACCTGGCTAACATCTAAGATATTAAACATTGTCCGGTAACCTATCTTCGGCCCTTGGCCTAATTTTATCTTTTTAGGTTACCGGACCTATGGTCCGATAACCTATTGGCAGGGCGTTGCGTCCGTCATCCGTCGTCGTCGTCCACATTTTTATCTTTTTTGTTTACGGACGAATTTTTCTGAAATTTTGCAGAAAAATACTTAAAAATAATTCAAGAAGGAGGTATTTTTTAGTTTTTTGATTTTCGCATTTTTTTCAAAATGGCGGCCGTTTTCAACGAAAAATGCCTGATTTTGGACTTTGGCGGCCATTTTCTCAAAATCTGTTTAGTAACTTTTTTTCTTTTTGATACATAAGACTCCTCATATGTACTTCTATGATGTCTATAAATTTCGTTGCGCTTGAATCGCTCGAAGTGGGCCATTTTGGCCCAAACTCGGCCCAAATGGGACTTTCCCATGTTAAATTCTCCTATGCTTTATAATGGGACACATTATGCCTAATATCTCACTTGATATTGAGATTAGAGACTAGGAATCAATTGTGAACATATAGGAAATGATATATGCTGAATATTCTCGTGACCTTGAATTTGACCTCTGACCTCAGTTTCAAGGTCAGAGCACAAAATGGCTTATATCTCGCTTATTATCGACTCTACAGCTTAGGAATCAATTGTGGACATATAGGAAGTAATATATGCTGAATATTCTCGTGACCTTGAATTTGACCTCTGACCTCAGTTTCAAGGTCAGAGCACAAAATGGCTTATATATCGCTTATTATCGACTCTACAGCTTAGGAATCAATTGTGGACATATAGGAAATGATATATACTGAATATTCTGATGACCTTGAATTTGACCTTCGAACTCATTTTCAAGGTCACATAACAAAATGGCTAATATCTCGCTTGTTATCGACTTTACAGCTTAGGAATCAATTGTGAACATATAGGAAATGATATATGCTGAATATTCTCGTGACCTTGAATTTGACCTTTGACCTCATTTTCAAGGTCACATAACAAAATGGCTAATATCTCGCTTATTATCGACTTTACAGTTTAGGAATCAATTGTGAAGATACAGGAAAGGATATATGCTGAATATTTTCGTGACCTTGAACTTGACCTTTGACCTCGTTTCCAAGGTCACAGGACAAAATTGCTAATATCTCGGTTATTATCGAATTTACAGCTTAGGAATCAATTGTGAACATATAGGAAATGATATATGCTGAATATTCTCGTGACCTTGAATTTGACCTTTGACCTCATTTTCAAGGTCACAGGACAAAATGGCCAATATCTTGCTTATTAGCGACTTTACAGCTTAGGAATCAATTGTGAACATATAGGAAATGATATATGCTGAAAATTCTCATGACCTTGAATTTGACCTTTGACCTCATTTTCAAGGTCACAGGACAAAATTGCCAATATCTTGCTTATTAGCTACTTTACAGCTTAGGAATCAATTGTGAACATATAGGAAATGATATATGCTGAAATTTCTCATGACCTTGAATTTGACTTTTGACCTCATTTTCAAGGTCACATGACAAAATGGCTAATATCTCGCTTATTATCGACTTTACAGCTTAGGAATCAATTGTGAACATATAGGAAATGATATATGCTGAAAATTCTCATGGCCCTGAATTTGACCTTTGACCTCATTTTCAAGGTCACATGACAAAATGGCTAATACCTTGCTTATTATCGACTTTACAGCTTAGGAATCAATTGTGAACATATAGGAAATGATATATGCTGAATATTCTCATATTCTTGAATTTGACCTTTGACCTCATTTCCAAGGTCACAGGACAAAATGGCTAATATCTCGCTTATTATCGACTTTACAGCTTAGGAATCAATTGTGAACATATAGGAAATGATATATGCTGAATATTGTCGTGACCTTGAATTTGACCTTTGATTTCATTTTCAAGGTCACAGGACAAAATGGCCAATATCTTGCTTATTAGCGACTTCACAGCTTAGGAATCAATTGTGAACATATAGGAAATGATATATGCTGAATATTCTAGTGACGTTGAATTTGAGTTTTGACCTCATTTTCAAGGTCAACAGGACAAAATGGCCAATATCTAGCTTATTAACGACTTTACAGCTTAGGAATCAATTGTGAACATATAGGAAATGATATATGCTGAAAATTCTCATGACCTTGAATTTGACCTTTGACCTCATTTTCAAGGTCACATGACAGAGTGGCTAATATCTCGCTTATTATCGACTTTACAGCTTAGGAATCAATTGTGAACATATAGGAAATGATATATGCTGAAAATTCTCATGACCTTGAATTTCACTTTTGACCTCATTTTCAAGGTCACATGACAAAATGGCTAATATCTCGCTTATTATCGACTTTACAGCTTAGGAATCAATTGTGAACATATAGGAAATGATATATGCTGAAAATTCTCATGACCTTGAATTTGACCTTTGACCTCATTTTCAAGGTCACATGACAAAATGGCTAATATCTCGCTTATTATCGACTTTACCGCTTAGGAATCAATTGTGAACATATAGGAAATGATATATGCTGAATATTCTCATGACCTTGAATTTGACCTTTGACCTCATTTCCAAGGTCACAGGACAAAATTGCTAATATCTCGCTTATTATCGACTTTACAGCTTAGGAATCAATTGTGAACATATAGGAAATGATATATGCTGAATATTCTCGTGAGCTTGAATTTGACCTTTGACCTCATTTCCAAGGTCACAGGACAAAATTGCTAATATCTCGCTTATTATCAACTTTACAGCTTAGGAATCAATTGTGAACATATAGGAAATGATATATGCTGAATATTCTCGTGACCTTGAATTTGACCTTTGACCTCATTTTCAAGGTCACAAGACAAAATGGCCAATATCTCGCTTATTATCGACTTTACAGCTTAGGAATCAATTGTGAACATATAGGAAATGATATATGCTGAATATTCTCGTGACCTTGAATTTGACCTTTGACCTCATTTTCAAGGTCACAGGACAAAATGGCCAATATCTTGCTTATTAGCGACTTTACAGCTTAGGAATCAATTGTGAACATATAGGAAATGATATATGCTGAATATTCTAGTGACGTTGAATTTGACTTTTGACCTCATTTTCAAGGTCAACAGGACAAAATGGCCAATATCTTGCTTATTAACACTTTACAGCTTAGGAATCAATTGTGAACATATAGGAAATGATATCTGCTGAAAATTCTCATGACCTTGAATTTGACCTTTGACCTCATTTTCAAGGTCACATGACAAAATGGCTAATATCTCGCTTATTATCGACTTTACAGCTTAGGAATCAATTGTGAACATATAGGAAATGATATATGCTGAATATTCTCATGACCTTGAATTTGACCTTTGACCTCATTTCCAAGGTCACAGGACAAAATTGCTAATATCTCGCTTATTATCGACTTTACAGCTTAGGAATCAATTGTGAACATATAGGAAATGATATATGCTGAATATTCTCGTGAGCTTGAATTTGACCTTTGACCTCATTTCCAAGGTCACAGGACAAAATTGCTAATATCTCGCTTATTATCGACTTTACAGCTTAGGAATCAATTGTGAACATATAGGAAATGATATATGCTGAATATTCTCGTGACCTTGAATTTGACCTTTGACCTCATTTTCAAGGTCACAGGACAAAATGGCCAATATCTCGCTTCTTAGCGACTTTACAGCTTAGGAATCAATTGTGAACATATAGGAAATGATATATGCTGAATATTCTCGTGGCCTTGAATTTGAGCTTTGACCTCATTTTCAAGGTCACAGGACAAAATGGCCAATATCTTGCTTATTAGCGACTTTACAGCTTAGGAATCGATTGTGAACATATAGGAAATGATATATGCTGAAAATTCTCGTGACCTTGAATTTGACCTTTGACCTCATTTTCAAGGTCACAGGACAAAACGGCCAATATCTTGCTCATTAGCGACTTTACAGCTTAGGAATCAATTGTGAACATATAGGAAATGATATATGCTGAAAATTCTCATGACCTTGAATTTGACCTTTGACCTCATTTTCAAGGTCACATGACAAAATGGCTAATATCTCGCTTATTATCGACTTTACAGCTTAGGAATCAATTGTGAACATATAGGAAATGATATATGCTGAATATTCTCATGACCTTGAATTTGACCTTTGACCTCATTTCCAAGGTCACAGGACAAAATTGCTAATATCTCGCTTATTATCGACTTTACAGCTTAGGAATCAATTGTGAACATATAGGAAATGATATATGCTGAATATTCTCATGACCTTGATTTTGACCTTTGAACTCATTTTCAAGGTCACTGGACAAAATGGCCAATATCTTGCTTATTAGCGCCTTTGCAGCTTAGAAATCAATTGTGAACATATAGGAAATGATTTATGCTGAATATTCTAGTGACCTTGAGTTTGACTTTTGACCTCATTTTCAAGGTCAACAGGACAAAATGGCTAATATCTCGCTTATTATCGACTTTACAGCTTAGGAATCAATTGTGAACATATAGGAAATGATATATTCTGAATATTTTAATGATATTGAATTTGACCTTTGACCTAAATTTCAAGGTCAGTCATTTTATTTTCAAAGTCAGATTACAAAATGGCTTATATCTCGCATATTATCAAATTTACAGCTTAGGGGTCCATAGTGAACATATAGGAAATGTGCTGAATAGTTTGGTGATCTAGAATTTAATCTTTGATCCCATTTTCAAGGTTAGAGATATGGCGATTTCAGTGGTCACCTTGAATTTGACCTTCAACTTTCTCGGCTTAACTCTGTATATTTCTCCGGTAACCTTTCTAGCCCATTGGGCTAATTTTTAGGTTACCGGACCTTTGGTCCGATAACCTATTGGCATGGCGTTGCGTCCGTCGTCCGTCCGTCCGTCCGTCCGTCCGTCCGTCTAGCCGTCCGTCCGTCCGTCCGTCCGGCGTTAACATTTTTATCTTTAAAGTTAACGATCGAATCTTTCTGAAATTTTGCACAAAAATGCCTAAAAATATTTTGAGAAGGAGGTATTTTTTTGTTTTTTGATTTTCGCATTTTTTTCAAAATGGCGGCCGTTTTTGTCGAAAAACGCTCAATTTTGGACTTTGACGGCCATTTTCTCAAAAACTGTCTGATCAGTTTTGAGTTTTTGGTTTCAAAAGATTCCCCTCATATACCTCTGTGATATGTATAAGTTTGGTTGCCCTAAATTCGCCGGTTTCCGTGTGGCGGCCATTTTGAATTTTTGGCGGGTCGGCGAAAAAAAATTTTTCCGCCCCAAATCGCATTACTATCCATTTTGGGCCATTTCTAGGGCAAAAAAAAATTTTCACCCTTTGAAAAAAATTTTGGACTTAGAAAATTTTCGGCATTTTTTTCCTTCATAATGGGAGCTGTCCGGACTGTACTCATAGAACGCTTGAAGATAGAGCTTAGAAATTGGCACTTTCAAATGGGAAGTCATATATGGCGACTTGTGTGGTGACCTTGAATTTGACCTTGGATGACCTTGAAAGGTCAAAACAGCCATTTTTGGGTCGAAAAACGCTCAAATTTGCATCTGGTCTGTATTTTCTCAAAAACTGTCTGATCAGTTTTGAGATTTTTGCTTAAGAAGATTCCTCTTATATACCTCTGTGACGTGTATAAGTTTTGTTGCCCTTGAATCGCCGATCTCAGTGTGGTGGCCATTTTGAATTTTTGACGAGTCGGCGAAAAAATTTTTTTTCGCCCCAAATCGCATTACTATCCATTTTGGGCCATTTCTAAGCAAAAAAAAATTTTCACCCTTTGAAAAAAATTTTGGACTTAGAAAATTTTCGGCATTTTTTTCCTTCATAATGGGAGCTGTCCGGACTGTACTCATAGAACGCTTGAAGATAGAGCTTAGAAATTGGCACTTTCAAATGGGAAGTCATATATGGCGACTTGTGTGGTGACCTTGAATTTGACCTTGGATGACCTTGAAAGGTCAAAACAGCCATTTTTGGGTCGAAAAACGCTCAAATTTGCCTCTGTATATGAAATGCTTGCAGATAGAGCTCATGTTTGCATTATGAACATATAGGAAGACATATATGGCACAACTAATGATGACCTTGAACTTGACGTCAGATGACCTTGAATGCCAAATGTCTGACTTGGAATGTGTAAATTGACCTGAGCGGCCTAAACGATTCCACCCAAAATATAGAATATCAAATGCCGCACACATACATGTAATGGTAACATCGAAGTTCACACGGATGACCTTGATTGGTAAATCCCAAGGTCATATGTTTACACTGCGAACCTTGATTGGTAAATCTCAAGGTCTGTTACCTGCCAATGCTGCCATTGTCAAACCAAAATTGTCCGGTAACCTATCTTAGCCTTTGGGCTAATTTTTTAGGTTACCGGACCTTTGGTCCGATAACCTATTGGCATGGCGTTGCGTCCGTCGTCCGTCCGTCCGGCGTTGACATTTTTATCTTTAAAGTTTACGATCGAATCTTTCTGAAATTTTGCACAAAAATGCCTAAAAATATTTTGAGAAGGATGTATTTTTTTGTTTTTTGATTTTCGCATTTTTTTTCAAAATGGCGGCCATTTTTGTCGAAAAATGCTCAATTTTGGACTTTGACGGCCATTTTCTCAAAAACTGTGTGATCAGTTTTGAGATTTTTATTTAAAAACAGTCCTCTTATATACCTTTGTGACATGTATAAGTTTTGTTGCCCTTGAATCGCCGATCTCCGTGTGGTGGCCATTTTGAATTTTTGACGGGTCGATGGAAAAAAAAAAATTTTCCGCCCCAAATCGCATTACTATCCATTTTGGGCCATTTCCAGGCAAAAAAAATTGTTCACCCTTTGAAAAAATTTTTGGATTTCGAAAATTTTCGGCACTTTTTTCCTTCATAATGGGAGCTGTCAGGACTGTACTCATAGAACGCTTGAAGATAGAGCTTAGAAATTGACACTTTCAAATTGGAAGTCATTTATGGCGACTTGTGTGGTGACCTTGAATTTGACCTTGGATGACCTTGAAAGGTCAAAACAGCCATTTTGGGGTAGAAAAATGCTTAAATTTGCACCTGGTCTGTATTTTCTCAAAAACTGTCTGATCAGTTTTGAGATTTTTGTTTAAAAAGATTCCTCTTATATACCTCTGTGAAGTGTATAAGTTTTGTTGCCCTTGAATCGCCGATCTGCGTGTGGCGGCCATTTTGAATTTTTGACGAGCCGGCGAAAAAAAAAATTTTCGCCCCAATTCGCATTACTATCCATTTTGGGCCATTTCTAGGCAAAAAAATTTTTTCACCCTATGAAAAAATTTTTAGACTTTTGGAAAAAAATTTTTGGACTTAGAAAATTTTCGGCGCTTTTTTCCTTCATAATGGGAGTTATCAGACTGTACTCATAGAACACTTGAAGATACAGCTTAGAAACTGGCACTTTCAAATGGGAAGTTATATATGGCGACTTGTGTGGTGACCTTGAATTTGACCTTGGTTGACCTTGAAAGGTCAAAACAGCCATTTTGGGGTCAAAAAATGCCCAGATTTGCCTCTATAGATGAAATGCTTGCAGATAGAGCTCATGTTTGCATTATGAACATATAGGAAGACATATATGGCACAACATATATGATGATGACCTTGAACTTGACGTCAGATGACCTTGAGTGCCAACTGTCTGACTCGGAATGTGTAAATTGACCTGAGCGGCCTGAACGATTCCACCCAGATATATCTTTGTATTATGAACATACAGAATAAAAAATGCCGCACACATACATGTAATGGTGACATCGAAATTCACACGAATAAACATTAATTGGTAAATCTCAAGGTCTGTTACCTGCCAATGCTACCATGGCCAAACCAACATTGTCCGGTAACCTACCTTAGCCTTTGGGCTAATTTTTCTTATTGATGCACAACACTCCTCATATGTACCTCTGTGACATGTGTAAATTTCGTTGCCCTTGAATCGCTCGAAGTAAGCCATTTTCAGCCCGAACGCAGCCCAAATGGGACTTTCTCATGTTAAATTCTCCTATGCTTTATAATGGGACACATTATGCCTAATATCTCACTTAATATTGAGATTAGAGACTAGGAATCAATTGTGGACATATAGGAAATGATATATGCTGAATATTGTCATGACCTTGAATTTGACCTCTGACCTTGGTTTCAAGGTCAGAGCGACCGTTTTCGTCGAAAAATGGCCAATTTTGGACTTTGACGGTCGTTTTCTCAAAATCTGTTCAGTAACTTTTTTTCCTTATTGATGAAAAACACTCCTCATATGTACCCCAGTGACATGCATAAATTTCGTTGCCCTTGAATCGCTGGCAGTGGGCCATTTTGGGCCAAAACTCGACCCAAATGTGACTCCCATGTTAAATCTTCCTATGCTTTTATAATGGGACACATTAAGCCTAATATCTCACTTAATATTGATATTAGAGACTAGGAATCAATTGTGGACATATAGGAAATGATACATGCTGAATATTCTTGTGACCTCGAATTTGACCTTTGACCTCATTTTCAAGGTCACAGGACAAAATGGCTAAAATCTCGCTTATTATCAACTTTACAGCTTAGGAATCAATTGTGAACATATAGGAAATGATATATGCTGAATATTCTCGTGACCTTGAACTTGACCTTTGACCTCATTTTCAAGGTCACAGGATAAAATAACTAATATCTTGCTTATTATCGACTTTACAGCTTAGAAATCAATTGTGAACATATAGTAAATGATATATGCTGAATATTCTCGTGACCTTGAACTTGACCTTTGACCTCATTTTCAAGGTCACATGACAAAATGGCTAATATCTCGCTTATTATCGACTTTACAGCTTAGAAATCAATTGTGAACATATAGTAAATGATATATGCTGAATATTCTCGTGACCTTGAACTTGACCTTTGACCTCATTTTCAAGGTCACATGACAAAATGGCTAATATCTCGCTTATTATCGACTTTACTGCTTAGGAATCTATTGTGAACATATAGGAAATGATATATGCTGAATATTCTCGTGACGTTGAATTTGACCTCATTTCCAAGGTCACAGGACAAAATTGCTAATATCTCGCTTGTTATCGACTTTACAGCTTAGGAATCAATTGTGAACATATAGGAAATGATATATGTTGAATATTCTCGTGACCTTGAATTTGACCTTTGACCTCATTTTCAAGGTCACAGGACAAAATGGCCAATATCTTGCTTATTAGTGACTTTACAGCTTAGGAATCAATTGTGAACATATAGGAAATGATATATGCTGAATATTGTCGTGACCTTGAATTTGACCTTTGACCTCATTTTCAAGGTCACAGGACAAAATGGCCAATATCTTGCTTATTAGCGACTTTACAGCTTAGGAATCAATTGTGAACATATAGGAAATGATATATGCTGAATATTCTCGTGGCCTTGAATTTGAGCTTTGACCTCATTTTCAAGGTCACAGGACAAAATGGCCAATATCTTGCTTATTAGCGACTTTACAGCTTAGGAATCGATTGTGAACATATAGGAAATGATATATGCTGAAAATTCTCGTGACCTTGAATTTGACCTTTGACCTCATTTTCAAGGTCACAGGACAAAACGGCCAATATCTTGCTCATTAGCGACTTTACAGCTTAGGAATCAATTGTGAACATATAGGAAATGATATATGCTGAAAATTCTCATGACCTTGAATTTGACCTTTGACCTCATTTTCAAGGTCACATGACAAAATGGCTAATATCTCGCTTATTATCGACTTTACAGCTTAGGAATCAATTGTGAACATATAGGAAATGATATATGCTGAATATTCTCATGACCTTGAATTTGACCTTTGACCTCATTTCCAAGGTCACAGGACAAAATTGCTAATATCTCGCTTATTATCGACTTTACAGCTTAGGAATCAATTGTGAACATATAGGAAATGATATATGCTGAATATTCTCATGACCTTGATTTTGACCTTTGAACTCATTTTCAAGGTCACTGGACAAAATGGCCAATATCTTGCTTATTAGCGCCTTTGCAGCTTAGAAATCAATTGTGAACATATAGGAAATGATATATGCTGAATATTCTAGTGACCTTGAGTTTGACTTTTGACCTCATTTTCAAGGTCAACAGGACAAAATGGCTAATATCTCGCTTATTATCGACTTTACAGCTTAGGAATCAATTGTGAACATATAGGAAATGATATATTCTGAATATTTTAATGATATTGAATTTGACCTTTGACCTAAATTTCAAGGTCAGTCATTTTATTTTCAAAGTCAGATTACAAAATGGCTTATATCTCGCATATTATCAAATTTACAGCTTAGGGGTCCATAGTGAACATATAGGAAATGTGCTGAATAGTTTGGTGATCTAGAATTTAATCTTTGATCCCATTTTCAAGGTTAGAGATATGGCGATTTCAGTGGTCACCTTGAATTTGACCTTCAACTTTCTCGGCTTAACTCTGTATATTTCTCCGGTAACCTTTCTAGCCCATTGGGCTAATTTTTTAGGTTACCGGACCTTTGGTCCGATAACCTATTGGCATGGCGTTGCGTCCGTCGTCCGTCCGTCCGGCGTTGACATTTTTATCTTTAAAGTTTACGATCGAATCTTTCTGAAATTTTGCACAAAAATGCCTAAAAATATTTTGAGAAGGATGTATTTTTTTGTTTTTTGATTTTCGCATTTTTTTCAAAATGGCGGCCATTTTTGTCGAAAAATGCTCAATTTTGGACTTTGACGGCCATTTTCTCAAAAACTGTGTGATCAGTTTTGAGATTTTTATTTAAAAACAGTCCTCTTATATACCTTTGTGACATGTATAAGTTTTGTTGCCCTTGAATCGCCGATCTCCGTGTGGTGGCCATTTTGAATTTTTGACGGGTCGATGGAAAAAAAAAAATTTTCCGCCCCAAATCGCATTACTATCCATTTTGGGCCATTTCCAGGCAAAAAAAATTGTTCACCCTTTGAAAAAATTTTTGGATTTCGAAAATTTTCGGCACTTTTTTCCTTCATAATGGGAGCTGTCAGGACTGTACTCATAGAACGCTTGAAGATAGAGCTTAGAAATTGACACTTTCAAATTGGAAGTCATTTATGGCGACTTGTGTGGTGACCTTGAATTTGACCTTGGATGACCTTGAAAGGTCAAAACAGCCATTTTGGGGTAGAAAAATGCTTAAATTTGCACCTGGTCTGTATTTTCTCAAAAACTGTCTGATCAGTTTTGAGATTTTTGTTTAAAAAGATTCCTCTTATATACCTCTGTGAAGTGTATAAGTTTTGTTGCCCTTGAATCGCCGATCTGCGTGTGGCGGCCATTTTGAATTTTTGACGAGCCGGCGAAAAAAAAAATTTTCGCCCCAATTCGCATTACTATCCATTTTGGGCCATTTCTAGGCAAAAAAATTTTTTCACCCTATGAAAAAATTTTTAGACTTTTGGAAAAAAATTTTTGGACTTAGAAAATTTTCGGCGCTTTTTTCCTTCATAATGGGAGTTATCAGACTGTACTCATAGAACACTTGAAGATACAGCTTAGAAACTGGCACTTTCAAATGGGAAGTTATATATGGCGACTTGTGTGGTGACCTTGAATTTGACCTTGGTTGACCTTGAAAGGTCAAAACAGCCATTTTGGGGTCAAAAAATGCCCAGATTTGCCTCTATAGATGAAATGCTTGCAGATAGAGCTCATGTTTGCATTATGAACATATAGGAAGACATATATGGCACAACATATATGATGATGACCTTGAACTTGACGTCAGATGACCTTGAGTGCCAACTGTCTGACTCGGAATGTGTAAATTGACCTGAGCGGCCTGAACGATTCCACCCAGATATATCTTTGTATTATGAACATACAGAATAAAAAATGCCGCACACATACATGTAATGGTGACATCGAAATTCACACGAATAAACATTAATTGGTAAATCTCAAGGTCTGTTACCTGCCAATGCTACCATGGCCAAACCAACATTGTCCGGTAACCTACCTTAGCCTTTGGGCTAATTTTTCTTATTGATGCACAACACTCCTCATATGTACCTCTGTGACATGTGTAAATTTCGTTGCCCTTGAATCGCTCGAAGTAAGCCATTTTCAGCCCGAACGCAGCCCAAATGGGACTTTCTCATGTTAAATTCTCCTATGCTTTATAATGGGACACATTATGCCTAATATCTCACTTAATATTGAGATTAGAGACTAGGAATCAATTGTGGACATATAGGAAATGATATATGCTGAATATTGTCATGACCTTGAATTTGACCTCTGACCTTGGTTTCAAGGTCAGAGCGACCGTTTTCGTCGAAAAATGGCCAATTTTGGACTTTGACGGTCGTTTTCTCAAAATCTGTTCAGTAACTTTTTTTCCTTATTGATGAAAAACACTCCTCATATGTACCCCAGTGACATGCATAAATTTCGTTGCCCTTGAATCGCTGGCAGTGGGCCATTTTGGGCCAAAACTCGACCCAAATGTGACTCCCATGTTAAATCTTCCTATGCTTTTATAATGGGACACATTAAGCCTAATATCTCACTTAATATTGATATTAGAGACTAGGAATCAATTGTGGACATATAGGAAATGATACATGCTGAATATTCTTGTGACCTCGAATTTGACCTTTGACCTCATTTTCAAGGTCACAGGACAAAATGGCTAAAATCTCGCTTATTATCAACTTTACAGCTTAGGAATCAATTGTGAACATATAGGAAATGATATATGCTGAATATTCTCGTGACCTTGAACTTGACCTTTGACCTCATTTTCAAGGTCACAGGATAAAATAACTAATATCTTGCTTATTATCGACTTTACAGCTTAGAAATCAATTGTGAACATATAGTAAATGATATATGCTGAATATTCTCGTGACCTTGAACTTGACCTTTGACCTCATTTTCAAGGTCACATGACAAAATGGCTAATATCTCGCTTATTATCGACTTTACAGCTTAGAAATCAATTGTGAACATATAGTAAATGATATATGCTGAATATTCTCGTGACCTTGAACTTGACCTTTGACCTCATTTTCAAGGTCACATGACAAAATGGCTAATATCTCGCTTATTATCGACTTTACTGCTTAGGAATCTATTGTGAACATATAGGAAATGATATATGCTGAATATTCTCGTGACGTTGAATTTGACCTCATTTCCAAGGTCACAGGACAAAATTGCTAATATCTCGCTTGTTATCGACTTTACAGCTTAGGAATCAATTGTGAACATATAGGAAATGATATATGTTGAATATTCTCGTGACCTTGAATTTGACCTTTGACCTCATTTTCAAGGTCACAGGACAAAATGGCCAATATCTTGCTTATTAGTGACTTTACAGCTTAGGAATCAATTGTGAACATATAGGAAATGATATATGCTGAATATTGTCGTGACCTTGAATTTGACCTTTGACCTCATTTTCAAGGTCACAGGACAAAATGGCCAATATCTTGCTTATTAGCGACTTTACAGCTTAGGAATCAATTGTGAACATATAGGAAATGATATATGCTGAATATTGTCGTGACCTTGAATTTGACCTTTGACCTCATTTTCAAGGTCACAGGACAAAATGGCCAATATCTTGCTTATTATCGACTTTACAGCTTAGGAATCAATTGTGAACATATAGGAAATGATATATGCTGAATATCCTCGTGACCTTGCATTTGACCTTTGACTTAAATTTCAAGGTCAGTCATTTTATTTTCAAGGTCAGAATACAAAATGGCTTATATCTCGCTTATTATCAAATTTGTTGAAAAATTATTTACAAGGTCACTGGACAAAAGGCTAATATCTAAAATGTATATTGTCCGGTAACCTTTCTTAGCCCTTTTGCTAATTTTTTACAATGAATTCTGTCCATCTTGTTTTGTTATCCATGATTTTTCCCGAAATTTTCTGACATTGTTTTCACAGCGTTGACAGTTGTCATTGGTAACTAAGCAGAACACGCGCTCGTCCGAATACGTTATAACGTTGTACATGTCTCATTCGCCAGGTGTCTCAAGAACACCGCGGTTTACCTTTAAAGGCCCATGTATCGCAGGTTACTCCTTGTTCTAAATTCAGTGAGAATTAAAAATGTGCCAGATTCATTAAATGCCATTCATTCAGTGGGTGAGTATATTAGTAGAGTGAGTGCACCACATGGCCAGATTATCCTTACTACATATGTACTAATAACTTGCGAATATGACAATGGAATAGAAACAATGTATTCTTATGTACAAATATTCCTCATTTGTTTGTGTCAGGGTGCTTTGTCGGCTTATGATACAGCCACACGAATACTGCGAGAGAAAGTCGCGGCTGACGTTTTTCATTTGTTGAAAATTTCATAGCCTTGAATTTATCAGTGACTTTATTTTCAAGGTCACTGGACAAAAGGCTAATATCTAGAATGTATATTGTCCGGTAACCTTTCTTAGCCCTTGGGTTAATATTTCTTATCCAAATCTCATCCCTGGGTATATACACTGGCGCACGGCTTCAATCTGGGAGACGGTCCCAGAGTGAGCTAGAGGCAGGACGAGGACTCGCCATGAGTTCTACGTCCCTGCGTGTGGGGTAAAGCCCTTGTGGGCTCTGGGGACGTTTCCATAGGGGGCCCCGGGCTGGGGGAGACTAGTTGCTGACTCGGGGGCACAAGCCCTGTGGATCGCTGGTCTCTTCCTGTCTGGGGGTGGTGCGACACAGGCTCTAGCGAGTTGTGGGGCTATCAGGGGGTTCCGTCCCCCAGACAGACCGCAGCGAGCTGGCCTTGACAGTTAACGCCACGGTGATGATCTTGTATCTGAGTGGCGTCCGTACGTGTGGGCTCGCTGGGTGGGCAGTTACCTGGTTACAGTTAAATGTTTAAGTGGTTACCGTGTCTGCAGTGACCTCCGAGGAGCGGCGCCGCCGCAAGGATCCAGAGTAGCGGATGCGCGTCCGCAAGGACTCGCAGTGAGAGGACTATCCTCGAGGATCCCGAAGAGCGGACGATAGTCTTCACGTCTTCATGTAAAGTACTGGTCTTCACATCTTCACGTAAAGTACTGGTCTTCACGTCTTCATGTAAAGTACTGGTCTTCATGTCTTCATGTAAAGTACTGGTCTTCACGTCTTCACGTAAAGTACTGGTCTTCATGTCTTCATGTAAAGTACTGGACTTCATGTAAAGTACTGGTCTTCACATCTTCACGTAAAGTACTGGTCTTCACGTCTTCATGTAAAGTATTGGTCTTCACGTAAAGTACTGGTCTTCACATCTTCACGTAAAGTACTGGTCTTCACGTCTTCATGTAAAGTACTGGTCTTCATGTCTTCATGTAAAGTACTGGTCTTCACGTTTTCATGTAAAGTACTGGTCTTCACGTCTTCATGTAAAGTACTGGTCTTCATGTCTTCATGTAAAGTACTGGTCTTCACATCTTCATGTAAAGTACTGATCTTCACGTTTTCATGTAAAGTACTGGTCTTCATGTCTTCATGTAAAGTACTGGTCTTCACGTCTTCATGTAAAGTACTGGTCTTCACGACTTCACATAAAGTACTGGTCTTCACGTCTTCATGTAAAGTACTGGTCTTCACGTCTTCATGTAAAGTACTGGATTTCACATCTTCATGTAAAGTACTGGTCTTCACGTCTTCATGTAAAGTACTGGATTTCTCGTCTTCATGTAAAGTACTGGATTTCACATCTTCATGTAAAGTACTGGTCTTCACGTCTTCATGTAAAGTACTGGATTTCACGTCTTCATGTAAAGTACTGGTCTTCACGTCTTCACGTAAAGTACTAATTTTATAGCGGATGCGCGTCCGCAAGGACTCGCGGTGAGAGGACTATCCTCGAGGATCCCGAAGAGCGGACGATAGTCAATAACTTTACATAAAGTACTGGTCTTCATGTCTTCATGTGAAGTACTGGTCTTCACGTCTTCATGTAAAGTACTGGTCTTCACGTTTTCATGTAAAGTACTGGTCTTCACGTCTTCATGTAAAGTACTGGTCTTCACGTCTTCATGTAAAGTACTGGTCTTCACATCTTCATGTAAAGTACTGGTCTTCACATCTTCACGTAAAGTACTGGTCTTCACGAATTCACATAAAGTACTGATCTTCACGTTTTCATGTAAAGTACTGGTCTTCACATCTTCACGTAAAGTACTGGTCTTCATGTCTTCATGTAAAGTACTGATCTTCACGTTTTCATGTAAAGTACTGGTCTTCACATCTTCACGTAAAGTACTGGTCTTCACGTCTTCATGTAAAGTACTGGACTTCATGTAAAGTACTGGTCTTCACATCTTCACGTAAAGTACTGGTCTTCACGTCTTCACGTAAAGTACTGGTCTTCACGTCTTCATGTAAAGTACTGGACTTCATGTAAAGTACTGGTCTTCACATCTTCACGTAAAGTACTGGTCTTCACGTCTTCATGTAAAGTATTGGTCTTCACGTTTTCATGTAAAGTACTGGTCTTCACGTCTTCACGTAAAGTACTGATCTTCACGTCTTCATGTAAAGTATTGGTCTTCACATCTTCACGTAAAGTACTGGTCTTCACGTCTTCATGTAAAGTACTGGACTTCATGTAAAGTACTGGTCTTCACATCTTCACGTAAAGTACTGGTCTTCACGTCTTCACGTAAAGTACTGGTCTTCACGTCTTCATGTAAAGTACTGGACTTCACGTAAAGTACTGATCTTCACATCTTCATGTAAAGTACTGGTCTTCACATCTTCACGTAAAGTACTGGTCTTCATGTCTTCATGTAAAGTACTGGTCTTCACGTTTTCATGTAAAGTACTGGTCTTCATGTCTTCATGTAAAGTACTGGTCTTCATGTCTTCATGTAAAGTACTGGTCTTCACGACTTCACATAAAGTACTGGTCTTCACGTCTTCATGTAAAGTACTGGTCTTCATGTCTTCATGTAAAGTACTGGTCTTCACGTCTTCATGTAAAGTACTGGATTTCACATCTTCATGTAAAGTACTGGTCTTCACGTCTTCATGTAAAGTACTGGATTTCTCGTCTTCATGTAAAGTACTGGATTTCACATCTTCATGTAAAGTACTGGTCTTCACGTCTTCATGTAAAGTACTGGATTTCACGTCTTCATGTAAAGTACTGGTCTTCACGTCTTCACGTAAAGTACTAATTTTATAGCGGATGCGCGTCCGCAAGGACTCGCGGTGAGAGGACTATCCTCGAGGATCCCGAAGAGCGGACGATAGTCAATAACTTTACATAAAGTACTGGTCTTCATGTCTTCATGTGAAGTACTGGTCTTCACGTCTTCATGTAAAGTACTGGTCTTCACGTTTTCATGTAAAGTACTGGTCTTCACGTCTTCATGTAAAGTACTGGTCTTCACGTCTTCATGTAAAGTACTGATCTTCACGTTTTCATGTAAAGTACTGGTCTTCACATCTTCATGTAAAGTACTGGTCTTCACATCTTCACGTAAAGTACTGGTCTTCACGACTTCACATAAAGTACTGATCTTCACGTTTTCATGTAAAGTACTGGTCTTCACATCTTCACGTAAAGTACTGGTCTTCATGTCTTCATGTAAAGTACTGGTCTTCACATCTTCACGTAAAGTACTGGTCTTCACGACTTCACATAAAGTACTGATCTTCACGTTTTCATGTAAAGTACTGGTCTTCACATCTTCACGTAAAGTACTGGTCTTCATGTCTTCATGTAAAGTACTGATCTTCACGTTTTCATGTAAAGTACTGGTCTTCACATCTTCACGTAAAGTACTGGTCTTCACGTCTTCACGTAAAGTACTGGTCTTCACGTCTTCATGTAAAGTACTGGACTTCATGTAAAGTACTGGTCTTCACATCTTCACGTAAAGTACTGGTCTTCACATCTTCATGTAAAGTACTGGTCTTCACATCTTCACGTAAAGTACTGGTCTTCACGTCTTCACGTAAAGTACTGGTCTTCACGTCTTCATGTAAAGTACTGGACTTCATGTAAAGTACTGGTCTTCACATCTTCACGTAAAGTACTGGTCTTCACATCTTCATGTAAAGTACTGGTCTTCATGTCTTCATGTAAAGTACTGGTCTTCACGTTTTCATGTAAAGTACTGGTCTTCACGTCTTCATGTAAAGTACTGGTCTTCATGTCTTCATGTAAAGTACTGGTCTTCACATCTTCATGTAAAGTACTGATCTTCACGTCTTCATGTAAAGTACTGGTCTTCATGTCTTCATGTAAAGTACTGGTCTTCATGTCTTCATGTTAAGTACTGGTCTTCACGTCTTCATGTAAAGTACTGGATTTCACATCTTCATGTAAAGTACTGGTCTTCACGTCTTCATGTAAAGTACTGGATTTCTCGTCTTCATGTAAAGTACTTTATTTCACATCTTCATGTAAAGTACTGGTCTTCACGTCTTCATGTAAAGTACTGGATTTCACGTCTTCATGTAAAGTACTGGTCTTCACGTCTTCACGTAAAGTACTAATTTTATCATCAGATTTCTATTGAATGGTAACAGTAAAGATAATACAGTTATCATCAAACTTTTTTTCAGGCTGGCATTCACCCGTGCTCTGGAGTTGGATCCCCAGTGTGTTGGAGCGTTAGTTGGTCTCGCTATCCTGGAACTGAATGAGAAAGATCCAGAGTCCATCAAGAATGGAGTCGGCCTTCTCTCTAAAGCCTACACCATCGACTCTTCCAACCCCATGGTTCTCAACCACTTGGCCAACCATTTCTTCTACAAAAAGGTGAGGGGATGCATGAAATTCTCAAGATAGAAACCAATTCGTTTTGGATCATGTGTTAAACAGAAGCTTTTTTCCCCTAGGACTACGAGAAGGTTCGACATCTTGCTCTTCAGGCTTTTCACAACACAGCGAATGAGGCTATGAGAGGGGAGAGTTGTTACCAGCTTGCTAGAGCCTTCCATGTGCAGGTTAGACGGGAATTCTATGATCCTCACTTGCATGTAGTGCAATGCTGTTGGTATAAAATAAACCGTACTTTATTAACACGAGGGCACATGCTTAGTACTGCTTAGTACTTCATTGTATCCCCCGAACACTGATGTCCTTTACGGAGACGTGGCTGAGGGACACGGACTCACAAGAACACGTCACGATTGAAGGCTACAAGTTGCTACGTGGAGATCGAGATCGGGCTGCTTCAGGGAAGGAGACCGGAGGTGGCGTCTGTCTCTATGTGAACGAACTTTGGTGCCATCCCAATAACGTAACCGTGAAGAACGTCTACTGTAGCCGGAACCTGGAAGTCCTGACTGTCTCCATGAGGCCTTACTATCTTCCACGTGAGTTCTCCCATGTAGTGTGTATCACTGTGTACATTCCTAATCGGCTCCTCGAGAAAGCCGCAGTTGAGGAACTAGAACGTATCATCCAGGACATCGAAACATCAAGTCCAGATGCATTCACGATTATTAATGGTGACTTCAACCGCTGTAAGTTGAAACGCTCAGCAGCACAATATTACCAACACGTACATTGTCACACACGTGGCTCCACGACACTGGATCTCTGCTACTCCAATGTCAGGGACGCATACGCATCATCTCCTCTTCCTGGATTGGGAAATTCTGATCATAACCTTGTTCTTCTGCAGCCCAAATACACCCTTCTTGTGCAGAGACAGAAACCTAAAACAATCACTGTACAAAACTGGACTCCGCAAGCGATAGAACAGCTTCAGTTTGAACTGGACTGTACTCGGTGGGATGTCTTCATTGAGGCAACCAGTGGAGTCGACGATTTGACTGAAACTGTTAGTAGCTATATAGCCTTCTGCACGGACACTGTGATCCCCACCAAACAAGTCAAAGTTTTCGCCAACAATAAGCCCTGGATAACAAAGGAAGTTAAAAACATTATCAACAAAAAGAAACAAGTGTTCGGCAGTGGTGACAGACAATCATTAAAATCGATCCAAAAAGTCCTGAAAAGAGCTATTGCAGCAGGAAAACATCAATACAAGTCAAAAATAGAGAATCATTTCACTGTGAACAATATGAAAAAAGTATGGCATGGTATGAGACTAATGAGTGGCTTTTCACATGGCACAGCAAAGGGGACATCGATACAAAATGACAATATTCATTATGCTAACGAACTCAATCAATTTTACAACCGGTTTGATGACCAGGATTTCACGACAGAGATAAACAAAGTCAAGGCAGAGTGTGTGCTCGCCGATGACTGGACGTTTGAGACGACATCTGATGAGGTGCGGATCCGGTTCGCGCGACTGAATGCGTCGAAAGCAGCGGGTCCGGATGGGATACACAGCAGAGTGTTAAAAAACTGTTGTTATCAACTGTGTGACATCTTCACCGTGATTTTTAATTTATGCTTTAAGCAAAAACGTGTTCCATCTCTCTGGAAAACCTCTTGTGTAGTACCGGTGCCTAAGAAATCCAAAGTTACTTGCATGAATGATCTGAGACCTGTAGCACTCACATCCGTTATTATGAAGGTATGCGAACGAATTGTGTTAACCCATCTGAAATGTATTGTTAAATCCTATCTTGACCCGCTACAATTTGCTTATCAGAACAATCGTAGTACAGAGGATGCCATACTTACTCTGGTCGATCGATTGTATTCCCACCTTGAATTTGGTGCCTCAGCTAGAATATTATTTTTCGATTTTTCTTCGGCCTTTAACACCATACAACCGCATATACTCATAAGCAAATTGTTTCACATGAATGTACCAAAATGTCTATCACTCTGGCTACTAGAATACCTAACAAATCGTACACAGTATGTTAAAATCAACTCAAATGTATGCTCTGATGTAATAGTATCAAACACTGGAGCGCCCCAAGGCACAGTATTGGCCCCATTTCTTTTTACCCTTTATACTTACGATTGTCGTTCGTCTAATACTACATGTCCACTCCTGAAGTTTGCTGATGACACGGCTTTGGTTGGTCTGGTTGAAAATGACAACTTCCAAGCATATGAAACTGAAATAGAATCATTTGTCAGGTATTGTGAACACAATTATCTCAAATTAAATGTTACTAAAACTAAGGAAATGCTCATAGATTTCCGTAAAAACCGTGTAATACCTACACCAGTCTACATAAACGGAACTGAGGTTGACCGTGTACAAACTTATAAGTATCTTGGAGTTGTTATCGACAATAAGCTTAACTGGTCCTATAACGTGGAAAATGTCATGAAAAAATTACGTACTCGGATGTATTGCATGTATAAACTCCACATGTTCAATGTTGACCGGAAAATTTTGCAATTGTTCTATAGTGCTGTAGTTGAAAGTGTATGGAAATATTGTTTAATTTGCTGGTGGGGAAATGCCACCAAGGCCGATACAGACTCCATCAATCGGATTGTTACGCGGGCCACCAAAATAGTGGGCGAGGAGTTGCGGTACGTGGAACATATATACGATGACCTACTCCGTACGAAACTCTCACGTGTCTGGACAGATGATACCCATCCGCTGAACACCACCCTGTCTCAGCAGGTCATGCCTCGTAGTGGGAGACTGAGGCTTCCTAAAGCTAGGACCGCAACACGTTACCTCCGTTCCTTCATACCGAGGGCAATCCGTCTGCATAATAGTCAGCATGGTCGGGGCCATACCCAGTAATCTAACAATGTCCATTTTGTACATATGTTTGCTAATATAAATGTGATTGTATATGGTATTGTTGAGCAATCGACCAAATCAAATCAGTTTCCCTTGAGTGGGATCAATAAAGTTATACTTACTTACTTACTTACTTACTTACTATGGATTTACGATCGTCGCGTCGTCGCAGCCGCGTCCGCAGACACTTTCTTGTGAACGCACTACAACTTACAAATCTGAACCGATTCTGATAATATTTAAATATGGACATGTCTTATGGTGAGATCACGACACCTATCGATTTTGGTTGCCATAGCAACCAAAATGGCCGATTGGCGACACATTTTGTGACAAAATCAGCCATTTCAACACCCATGGCTTGTGAACGCTCTAGGAGTTGTATTTTTAAAGGAATCACTACAATATTGAACAGGCCTGTTGAGCAATGCTCAGGCAAGAAATCTATTGATTTTTGGAAAGATTGAATAAACATTAATAAGTTTATGAGATAACTTATTACAACAATGTGAAATATCCAGTTTGAGATGTGTGATCATTTCATTTGGTTGATATCTGCAAACAAATCACACTGGGCATGTTTACCTATTTAGGCCATCGTTTTTAGGTTACCGGACCTATGGTCCGATAACCTATCGGCATGGCATTGCGTCCGTCGTCTGTCGTCCGTCGTCGTCGTCCACATTTTTAGGTTACCGGACCTTTGGTCCGATAACCTATTGCCATGGCGTTGCGTCCGTCGTCCGTCCGTCCGTCCGTCCGTGCAAACGGAACGGAGTTATGGGGATTTCTTAGGGGGAATAAAGCTGAAAACGCCCCACAACCACAGTTTAAGCCAAGTGCGGTCTTATGGGGATTTTTAGGTTACCGGACCTATGGTCCGATAACCTATTAGCATGGCGTTGCGTCCGTCGTTCGTCGTCGTTCGTCGTCGTCCGTCGTCGTCCGTCGTCGTCGTCCACATTTTTATCTTTTTTGTTTACAGGCGAATTTTTCTGAAATTTTGCACAAAAATACTTAAAAATAATTCAAGAAGGAGGTATTTTTTAGTTTTTAGGTTACCGGACCTATGGTCCGATAACCTATTGGCATGGCGTTGCGTCCGTCGTCCGTCGTCGTCCGTCGTCGTCCACATTTTTATCTTTTTTGTTTACAGGCGAATTTTTCTGAAATTTTGCACAAAAATACTTAAAAATAATTCAAGAAGGGGGTATTTTTTAGTTTTTTGATTTTCGCATTTTTTTCAAAATGGCGGCCGTTTTCGACGAAAAATGCCTGATTTTGGACTTTGGCGGCCATTTTCTCAAAATCTGTTCAGTAACTTTTTTTCTTTTTGATAAATAACACTCCTCATATGTACTCCTATGATGTCTTTAAATTTCGTTGCGCTTGAATCGCTCGAAGTGGGCCATTTTGGCCCAAACTCGGCTCAAATGGGACTTTCCCATGTTAAATTCTCCTATGCTTTATAATGGGACACATTATGCCTAATATCTCACTTGATATTGAGATTAGAGACTAGGAATCAATTGTGGACCTATAGGAAATGATATATGCTGAATATTCTCGTGACCTTGAATTTGACCTCTGACCTCACTTTCAAGGTCAGAGCACAAAATGGCTTATATCTCGCTTATTATCGACTCTACAGCTTAGGAATCAATTGTGGACATATAGGAAATGATATATTCTGAATATTCTCGTGACCTTGAATTTGACCTCTGACCTCAGTTTCAAGGTCAGAGCACAAAATGGCTTATATCTCACTTATTATCGACTCTACAGCTTAGGAATCAATTGTGGACATATAGGAAATGATATATGCTGAATATTCTGATGACCTTGAATTTGACTTTCGACCTCATTTTCAAGGTCACAGGACAAAATGGCTAATATCTCGCTTATTATCGACTTTACAGTTTAGGAATCAATTGTGAACATATACGAAATGATATATGCTGAATATTTTCGTGACCTTGAATTTGACTTTTGACCTCATTTCCAAGGTCGCAGGACAAAATTGCTAATATCTCGCTTATTATCGACTTTACAGCTTAGGAATCAATTGTGAACATATAGGAAATGATATATTCTGAATATTCTCGTGGCCTTGAATTTGAGCTTTGACCTCATTTTCAAGGTCACAGGACAAAATGGCCAATATCTTGCTTATTAGTGACTTTACAGCTTAGGAATCGATTGTGAACATATACGAAATGATATATGCTGAAAATTCTCGTGACCTTGAGTTTGACCTTTGACCTCATTTTCAAGGTCACAGGACAAAACGGCCAATATCTTGCTTATTAGCGACTTTACAGCTTAGGAATCAATTGTGAACATATAGGAAATGATATATGCTGAAAATTCTCATGACCTTGAATTTGACCTTTGACCTCATTTTCAAGGTCACATGACAAAATGGCTAATATCTCGCTTATTATCGACTTTACAGCTTAGGAATCAATTGTGAACATATAGGAAATGATATATGCTGAATATTCTCATGACCTTGAATTTGACCTTTGACCTCATTTTCAAGGTCACAGGACAAAATGGCCAATATCTTGCTTATTAGCGCCTTTACAGCTTAGAAATCAATTGTGAACATATAGGAAATGATATATGCTGAATATTCTAGTGACCTTGAATTTGACTTTTGACCTCATTTTCAAGGTCAACAGGACAAAATGGCTAATATGTCGCTTATTATCGACTTTACAGCTTAGGAATCAATTGTGAACATATAGGAAATGATATATTCTGAATATTTTAATGATATTGAATTTGACCTTCGACCTAAATTTCAAGGTCAGTCATTTTATTTTCAAAGTCAGATTACAAAATGGCTTATATCTCGCTTTTTATCAAATTTACAGCTTAGGGGTTCATAGTGAACATATAGGAAATGATGTATGCTGAATAGTTTGGTGATCTAGAATTTAACCTTCGATCCCATTTTCAAGGTTAGAGATATGGCGATTTCAGTGGTCACCTTGAATTTGACCTTCAACTTTCTCGGCTTAACTCTGTATATTTCTCCGGTAACCTTTCTAGCCCATTGGGCTAATTTTTTGATTTTCGCATTTTTTTCAAAATGGCGGCCGTTTTCGACGAAAAATGCCTGATTTTGGACTTTGGCAGCCATTTTCTCAAAATCTGTTCAGTAACTTTTTTTTCTTTTGATAAATAACACTCCTCATATGTACTCCTATGATATCTATAAATTTCGTTGCGCTTGAATCGCTCGAAGTGGGCCATTTTGGCCCAAACTCAGCTCAAATGGGACTTTCCCATGTTAAATTCTCCTATGCTTTATAATGGGACACATTATGCCTAATATCTCACTTGATATTGAGATTAGAGACTAGGAATCAATTGTGGACCTATAGGAAATGATATATGCTGAATATTCTCGTGACCTTGAATTTGACCTCTGACCTCACTTTCAAGGTCAGAGCACAAAATGGCTTATATCTCGCTTATTATCGACTCTACAGCTTAGGAATCAATTGTGGACATATAGGAAATGATATATTCTGAATATTCTCGTGACCTTGAATTTGACCTCTGACCTCAGTTTCAAGGTCAGAGCACAAAATGGCTTATATCTCGCTTATTATCGACTCTACAGCTTAGGAATCAATTGTGGACATATAGGAAATGATATATGCTGAATATTCTGATGACCTTGATTTGACCTTCGACCTCATTTTCAAGGTCACAGGACAAAATGGCTAATATCTCGCTTGTTATCGACTTTACAGCTTAGCAATCAATTATGAACATATAGGAAATGATATATGCAGATTATTGTCATGACCTTGAATTTGACCTTTGACCTCATTTTCAAGGTCACAGGACAAAATGGCTAATATCTCACTTATTATCGATTTTACAGCTTAGGAATCAATTGTGGACATTTAGGAAATGATATATGCTGAATATTCTCGTGACCTTGAATTTGACCTCTGACCTCATTTCCAAGGTCCAAGGACAAACTGGCTCATATGTTGCTCCTCTATTGACTGTATGGCTTGGGAATCAATTGTGGACATGATATACATGATATAGAAAATGATATACACTGAATATTTTGATGACCTTGAATTTGACCTTTGCCCCTTCATTTTCAAGGCTACAGCATAAAATTGCTAATATCTCTCTGATTATTGAACTTACAGCTTAGCAATCAACTGTGGACATGATATATGCTTAATGTTATATATGCTGAATATTCTCTTGACCTTGAATTCAACCAGTGACCTGGCTAACACCTAAAATATTAAACATTGTCCGGTAACCTATCTTTGGCCCTTGGCCTAATTTTTCAGGACTTATGGGGAAAGTTAAGATAGGAAATTTAACATTGGGTCCGCCCGTAACGCCCATCCGTTCACCCATCCGTCCGTCCGTCGTCCGTAAACAATTTTATCTTTAAAGTTTACAATCGGATTTTTCTGAAATTTTGCACAAAAATGCCTAAAAATATTTCCAGAGGGAGGTATTTTTTAGTTTTTTGATTTTCGCATTTTTCTCAAAATGGCGGCCGTTTTCGTCGAAAAATGGGCAATTTTGGACTTTGACGGTCGTTTTCTCAAAATCTGTTAAGTAACTTTTTTTCTTATTGATGCATAACACTCCTCATATGTACCCCTGTGACATGTATAAATTTTGTTGCCCTTGAATCGCTCAAAGTGGGCCATTTTGGGCCCAAACTCGTCCCAAATGGGACTTTCCCATGTTAAATTCTCCTATGCTTTATAATGGGACACATTAAGCCTAAAATCTCACTTAATATTGAGATTAGAGACTAGGAATCAATTGTGGACATATAGGAAATGATATATGCTGAATATTCTCGTGACCTTGAATTTGACCTCTGACCTTGGGTTCAAGGTCATAGCGGCCGTTCTCGTCGAAAATGGCTAATTTTGGACTTTGATGGTCGTTTTCTCGAAATCTGTTCAGTAACTTTTTTAGGTTACCGGACCTATGGTCCGATAACCTATTGGCATGGCGTTGCGTCCGTCGTCGTCCGTCATCGTCCGTCGTCGTCGTCGTCGTCCACATTTTTATCTTTTTTGTTTACAGGCGAATATTTCTGAAATTTTGCACAAAAATACTTAAAAATAATTCAAGAAGGAGGTATTTTTTAGTTTTTTGATTTTCGCATTTTTAGGTTACCGGACCTTTGGTCCGATAACCTATTGCCATGGCGTTGCGTCCGGCGTCCGTCGTCCGTCGTCCGTCGTCCGTCGTCCGTCCGTCCGTCCGTTCACATTTTTATCTTTAAAGTTTATGATGGAATATTTCTGAAATTTTGCACAAAAATACCTAAAAATATTTCCAAGGAAGGTTTTTTTTAGTTTTCTGATTTTCCAATTTTTTTCAAAATGGCGGCCGTTTTCGTCGAAAAATGGCCAATTTTGGACTTTGACAGTCATTTTCTCAAAATCTTATCAGTAACTTTTTTTCTTATTGATGCATAACACTCCTCTTATGTGCCCCTGTGACATGTATAAATTTCGTTGCCCTTGAATCGCTCGAAGTGGGCCATTTTGGGCCCAAACTCGGCCCAAATGGGACTCTCCCATGTTAAATTCTCCTATGCTTTATAATGGGACAAAATTAAGCCTAATATCTCACTTAATATTGAGATTAGAGACTAGGAATCAATTGTGCACATATAGGAAATGATATATCCTGAATATTCTGGTGACCTTGAATTTGACCTCTGACCTCGGTTTCAAGGTCAGAGGGCCATTTTCGTCGAAAAATGGCCAATTTTGGACTTTGACGGTCGTTTTCTCAGAATCCGTTCAGTAACTATTTTTCTTATCAATGCATAACACTCCTCTTATGTACCCCTGTGACACGTATACATTTCGTTGCCCTTGAATCGCTCGAAGTAGGCCATTTTGGGCCCAAACTCGGCCCAAATGGGACTCTCCCATGTTAAATTCTCCTATGCTTTACAATGGGACACATTAAGCCTAATATCTCACTTAATATTGAGATTAGAGACTAGGAATCAATTGTGCACATATAGGAAATGATATATGCTGAATATTCTCAGGGTCTTGAATTTGACCTCTGACCTCGGTTTCAAGGTCAGAGCACAAAATGTCTAATATCTTGCTTATTAACGACTTTACAGCTTAGGAACCAATTGTGGACATATAGGAAATGATATATGCCGAATATTCTGATGACCTTGAATTTGACCTTTGACCTCATTTTCAAGGTCACACCACAGAATGGCTAATATCTCCCTTATTATCGATTTTACAGCTTAGGGATCAATTGTGGACATATAGGAAATGATATATGCTGAATATTCTCGTGACCTTGAATTTGACTTCTGACCTCAGTTTCAAGGTCAAAGCAGAAAATGGCTAATATCTTGCTTATTATTGACTTTACAGTGTAGGAATCAATTATGAACTTATAGGAAATGATATATGCAGATTATTGTCATGACCTTGAATTTGACCTTTGACCTCCTTTTCAAGGTCGCAGGACAAAATAGCTAATATCTCGCTTATTATCGATTTTACAGCTTAGGAATCAATTATGAACATATAGGAAATGATATATGCTGAATATTGCTATGACCTTGAATTTGACCTTTGACCTCATTTTCAAGGTCAGAGAACGAAATGGGTAATATCTCGCTTTTTATCGACTTTACAGCTTAGCAATCAATTGGGGACATATAGAAAATGATATATTCTGAACATTGTCATGACCTTGAACTTCACCTTTGACCTAATTTCCAAGGTCACAGGACAAAATGGCTAATAGCTTGCTCATTATGGACTTTACAGCTTAGGAATCAATTATGAACATATAGGAAATGATATATGCTGAATATTGCTATGACCTTGAATTCGACCTTTGACCTCATTTTCAAGGTCACAGGACATAATGGCTAATATCTCGCTTATTATTGACTTCACAGCTTAGGAATTAATTGTGGACATACTAGAAATGACATATGCCGAATATTATCGTGTCCTTGAATTGACCCATGATGTTTTTTAAAGGTCACGGGACAAAATACTAATATCTAAAATATATATTGTCCGGTAACCTTTCTTAGCCCTTGGGCTAATTTTTTTCAAAATGGCGGCCGTTTTCGATGAAAAATGCCTGATTTTGGACTTTGGCGGCCATTTTCTCAAAATCTGTTCAGTAACTTTTTTTCTTTTTGATAAATAACACTCCTCATATGTACTCCTATGATGTCTATAAATTTCGTTGCGCTTGAATCGCTCGAAGTGGGCCATTTTGGCCCAAACTCGGCTCAAATGGGACTTTCCCATGTTAAATTCTCCTATGCTTTATAATGGGACACATTATGCCTAATATCTCACTTGATATTGAGATTAGAGACTAGGAGTCAATTGTGGACCTATAGGAAATGATATATGCTGAATATTCTCGTGACCTTGAATTTGACCTCTGACCTCACTTTCAAGGTCAGAGCACAAAATGGCTTATATCTCGCTTATTATCGACTCTACAGCTTAGGAATCAATTGTGGACATATAGGAAATGATATATTCTGAATATTCTCGTGACCTTGAATTTGACCTCTGACCTCAGTTTCAAGGTCAGAGCACAAAATAGCTTATATCTCGCTTATTATCGACTCTACAGCTTAGGAATCAATTGTGGACATATAGGAAATGATATATGCTGAATATTCTGATGACCTTGAATTTGACCTTCGACCTCATTTTCAAGGTCACAGGACAAAATGGCTAATATCTCGCTTGTTATCGACTTTACAGCTTAGCAATCAATTATGAACATATAGGAAATGATATATGCAGATTATTGTCATGACCTTGAATTTGACCTTTGACCTCATTTTCAAGGTCACAGGACAAAATGGCTAATATCTCACTTATTATCGATTTTACAGCTTAGGAATCAATTGTGGACATATAGAAAATGATATATGCTGAATATTCTCGTGACCTTGAATTTGACCTCTGACCTCATTTCTAAGGTCCAAGGACAAACTGGCTCATATCTTGCTCCTCTATTAACTGTATGGCTTGGGAATCAATTGTGGACATGATATACATGATATAGAAAATGATATACACTGAATATTTTGATGACCTTGAATTTGTCCTTTGCCCCTTCAATTTCAAGGCTACAGCATAAAATTGCTAATCTCTCTCTGATTATTGAACTTACAGCTTAGCAATCAACTGTGGACATGATATATGCTTAATGTTATATATGCTGAATATTCTCTTGACCTTGAATTCAACCAGTGACCTGGCTAATACCTAAAATATTAAACATTGTCCGGTAACCTATCTTTGGCCCTTGGCCTAATTTTTTCTTATTGATGCATAACACTCCTCATATGTACTTCTGTGACATGTATAAATTTCGTTGCGCTTGAATCGCTCGAAGTGGGCCGTTTTGGGCCCAAACTCGGCTCAAATGGGACTTTCCCATGTTAAATTCTCCTATGCTTTATAATGGGACACATTAAAGCCTAACATCTCACTTAATATTGAGATTAGAGACTAGGAATCAATTGTGGACATATAGGAAATGATATATGCTGAATATTCTCGTGACCTTGAATTTGACCTTTGACCTCATTTTCAAGGTCACAGGACAAAATGGCTAATATCTCGCTTATTATCGACTTTACAGCTTAGAAATCAATTGTGAACATATAGGATATGATATATGCTGAATATTCTCGTGACCTTGAATTTGACCTTTGACCTCATTTTCAAGGTCACAGGACAAAATGGCTAATATCTCGCTTATTTTCGACTTTACAGCTTAGGAATCCATTGTGAACATATAGGAAATGATATATGCTGAATATTCTCGTGACCTTGAGTTTGACCTTTGGCCTCATTTCCAAGGTCACAGGACAAAATTGCTAATATCTCGCTTATTATCGACTTTACGGCTCAGGAATCAATTGTGAACATATAGGAAATGATATATGCTGAATATTTTCGTGACCTTGAATTTGACCTTTGACCTCTTTTCCAAAGTCACAGGACAAAATTGCTAATATCTCGCTTATTATCGACTTTACGGCTTAGGAATCAATTGTGAACATATAGGAAATGATATATGCTGAATATTCTCGTGACCTTGAATTTGACCTCATTTTCAAGGTCACAGGACAAAATGGCCAATATCTTTCTTATTAGCGACTTTGCAACTTAGGAGTCAATTGTGAACATATAGGAAATGATATATGCTGAATATTCTAGTGACCTTGAATTTGACCCTTGACCTAAATTTCAAGGTTAGTCTTTTTAGGTTACCGGACCTATGGTCCGTAACCTATTGGCATGGGGATGCGTCCGGCGTCGTCGTCCGTCGTCGTCGTCGTCGTCGTCCGTCAACAATTTTATCTTTAAAGTTTACGATCGAATTTTTCTGAAATTTTGCACAAAAATGCCTAAAAATATTTCGAGAGGGAGGTATTTTTCAGTTTTTTGATTTTCGCATTTTTTTCAAAATGGCGGCCGTTTTCGATGAAAAGTGCCTGATTTTGGACTTTGGCGGCCATTTTCTCAAAATCTGTTCAGTAACTTTTTTTTCTTTTTGATAAATAACACTCCTCATATGTACTCCTATGATGTCTATAAATTTCGTTGCGCTTGAATCGCTCGAAGTGGGCCATTTTGGCCCAAACTCGGCTCAAATGGGACTTTCCCATGTTAAATTCTCCTATGCTTTATAATGGGACACATTATGCCTAATATCTCACTTGATATTGAGATTAGAGACTAGGAGTCAATTGTGGACCTATAGGAAATGATATATGCTGAATATTCTCGTGACCTTGAATTTGACCTCTGACCTCACTTTCAAGGTCAGAGCACAAAATGGCTTATATCTCGCTTATTATCGACTCTACAGCTTAGGAATCAATTGTGGACATATAGGAAATGATATATTCTGAATATTCTCGTGACCTTGAATTTGACCTCTGACCTCAGTTTCAAGGTCAGAGCACAAAATGGCTTATATCTCGCTTATTATCGACTCTACAGCTTAGGAATCAATTGTGGACATATAGGAAATGATATATGCTGAATATTCTGATGACCTTGAATTTGACCTTCGACCTCATTTTCAAGGTCACAGGACAAAATGGCTAATATCTCGCTTGTTATCGACTTTACAGCTTAGCAATCAATTATGAACATATAGGAAATGATATATGCAGATTATTGTCATGACCTTGAATTTGACCTTTGACCTCATTTTCAAGGTCACAGGACAAAATGGCTAATATCTCACTTATTATCGATTTTACAGCTTAGGAATCAATTGTGGACATATAGAAAATGATATATGCTGAATATTCTCGTGACCTTGAATTTGACCTCTGACCTCATTTCTAAGGTCCAAGGACAAACTGGCTCATATCTTGCTCCTCTATTAACTGTATGGCTTGGGAATCAATTGTGGACATGATATACATGATATAGAAAATGATATACACTGAATATTTTGATGACCTTGAATTTGTCCTTTGCCCCTTCAATTTCAAGGCTACAGCATAAAATTGCTAATCTCTCTCTGATTATTGAACTTACAGCTTAGCAATCAACTGTGGACATGATATATGCTTAATGTTATATATGCTGAATATTCTCTTGACCTTGAATTCAACCAGTGACCTGGCTAATACCTAAAATATTAAACATTGTCCGGTAACCTATCTTTGGCCCTTGGCCTAATTTTTTCTCATTGATGCATAACACTCCTCATATGTACTTCTGTGACATGTATAAATTTCGTTGCGCTTGAATCGCTCGAAGTGGGCCGTTTTGGGCCCAAACTCGGCTCAAATGGGACTTTCCCATGTTAAATTCTCCTATGCTTTATAATGGGACACATTAAAGCCTAACATCTCACTTAATATTGAGATTAGAGACTAGGAATCAATTGTGGACATATAGGAAATGATATATGCTGAATATTGTCGTGACCTTTGACCTCTGACCTTGGTTTCAAGGTCAGAGCGGCCGTTTTCGTCGAAAAATGGCCAATTTTGGACTTCGACGGTCGTTTTCTCAAAATATGTTCAGTAACTTTTTTTTCTTATTGATGAAAAACACTCCTCATATGTACTTCTGTGACATGTATAAATTTCGTTGCGCTTGAATCGCTTGAAGTGGGCCATTTTGGGCCCAAACTCGGCCCAAATGTGACTTTCCCATGTTAAATTTTCCTATGCTTTATAATGGCACACATTAAGCCTAATATCTCACTTAATATTGAAATTAGAGACGAGGAATGAATTGTGGACATATAGGAAATGATATATGCTGAATATTCTCGTGACCTTAAATTTGACCTTTGACCTCATTTTCAAGGTCACAGGACAAAATGGCCAATATCTTGCTTATTAGCGCCTTTACAGCTTAGAAATCAATTGTGAACATATAGGAAATGATATATGCTGAATATTCTAGTGACCTTGAATTTGACTTTTGACCTCATTTTCAAGGTCAACAGGACAAAATGGCTAATATCTCGCTTATTATCGACTTTACAGCTTAGGAATCAATTGTGAACATATAGGAAATGATATATTCTGAATATTTTAATGATATTGAATTTGACCTTTGACCTAAATTTCAAGGTCAGTCATTTTATTTTCAAAGTCAGATTACAAAATGGCTTATACCTCGCTTATTATCAAATTTACAGCTTAGGGGTCCATAGTGAACATATAGGAAATGATGTATGCTGAATAGTTTGGTGAGCTAGAATTTAACCTTTGATCCCATTTTTAGGAAGAGCAGGGCTCTTCCTCTATGATGTTGGTTTTTTTTTGGATTTTTGAATTTTTTCTTTTGTTTACATTCTTGAAAGTGCCACTTGGAACCACAACAGGCTATTCAACTGTGGCTAATTGGGAGGGCCCGGGGCCCGTTGGGAGGAAAATGACGCCCGTGTACCTAATCATGGTTAATGTAATAAGTTATTAGCGATAATAATCCCAGGAGACGTGTGTTCCGACCGTTTTTTTTTTTTGTATGTCACCGTTTCATACCCATCACCACTCCCGTTTTGATCTCCACTGGAACAGTGCTTTCTTGCAATCATATGCACTCAAAGTTTTGGATATACATTCCGCACAATATATAGATACAGTATGGTATTGCAACAATGAAAGACAAGTTGATACGGCAACATAATAATTATGTGTTAGTGGTGGTATTCCATATTCCAGTGGGCAAATTCAATTCTCGTGTGGCCCCGATAAGCAGTCACGGCAGTCGGCCCGCCAGCCAGAGAGTCACTGAATTGTCCAATCGGGAAGCTGTCCTGGCGGACACACCCACATGTTTATGAAATACACGTGGATATAATGATATGCAAATGATCACGTGAGCGAGTCCCGCTAATTAGCGTACTGCCCCAAAAAATTGCTGCAGGGTCAAGGTCAAAATGCCAGCCGCCAAGAGATCGTCCAACCATAGAACTCCCAACTGAGTGCGGTATTTGTGGAAATACTTGTTACGACCCAAATAAATGGTCTTTTCTATGACTCTTTCCTACTTCACTGGTAATACTTCATAAAAATATCACCACCGAAAGCTTGTTTATGGGGGAATTTAATTAAAAATGCCATTGAAGTGAAGCGAGATTTCAACGAGATTTGACTAAAAGGAACAGTCGGAAACAAACAAACAAAACTTGGCAGATTTGCGGAGCTTTTACACGGGAAAAAACTTAGTTTCCTCCTAAAATAAGCAGAAACAAATGGATACTAGATCTAGCACTTTTATCATGTTTATGATAGTTTCATATTGCCGACGAGAATTGTCAGTGCTGATTTTGATAGCAGTCACACGAGCGGCGATTCGGGGTGGGGGTGTGCCTGGGCTACTTCAGTATTTGGCAGCTGACACTACACACTGCACACTGACACAACATGTACGCTGATCTTCAAACCAACATTTGGGCAAGGAGAAACATGATCGCATTGATGAAAAAAGCTTTCATACATGTCATGAATTATTGGAAATGCAGACAAGTTACTGAAATGTCTCTGCAACTGGTACAAATCAAAACACTGAAAAAAAATCCATAAAGAAATTTAAATCTAAGACTAAAGCTCAAAAAACATTGTGCCTCCTAAATCAGAAAAACATAATCAGAACCTTGAAAATCTTACACATTGGTCCCAAAAATAGTCGGGTGATTTTTAAACGTGTTCAATAAGTACGTAAAGCTTCTGACTTGTAGAGATTTCATGGCTGTAACGGAATAAGTAACATTAGTTTTATTGATTAAGTCTTATTGGCCACAATAAAAATAATTATTACAAGAAACATTTATTATTGGGTTCAACAATGTAAAGGTTCTGGGGCCCAGACGAGTCGACAGGTACCCAAATTCGGGGCGGGTCATACAATTACCTGGATCGGAATTTTGTTACTCGTATTTGAGAACAAATAAAGATATAGTTTTGAATATTTGTGATAAACACTAGTAAAATCACAAGAATGACAAGGAAATCATCAGGAAAAAAAACGATAGTTTTATGAGGTCATGACATTGTGATCTTTCTCAAACTTGAAAATACTGGTAATTACTGACGAAACAAATAATATGTGTCAAAGATCAATGTCTGGCGTTTACGTGTTACAAATTGCTTCAGTGAGTATCATTCAAATTTTGCTATATATTTGGACGGGTCGGGTCAGACGACACAGGTACCCGGTTCGGAAATTTCCGACTCACTCGGGCCCTAAAAAGTTCTATCCAGTCATGACTAACCGAATAGGTTATCATTAGTTTTACTAGTTAAGTCTATTATTGACCACAATAAAAATAGTTACATGACAAGAAAATAGTTACATGACAAATGTATTGGCCCAACAAGGTATAGATTCTGCCCAGTAGAGTTACAATATGGCCACAACATATATGTACCAAATCAAATACAATATTCAAGGGTTTTTAAATAGTTCTGTGCAAACATTTTCGAAGCTCTTCCTTTGAGGCCAGTGGCCCTTGTCAAAGTTAGAGATATGGCGATTTCAGTGGTCACCTTGAATTTGACCTTCAACTTTCTCGGCTTAACTCTGTATATTTCTCCGGTAACCTTTCTAGCCCATTGGGCTAATTTTTAGGTTACCGGACCTTTGGTCCGATAACCTATTGCCATGGCGTTGCGTCCGGTGTCCGTCGTCCGTCGTCCGTCCGTTCACATTTTTATCTTTAAAGTTTATGATGGAATATTTCTGAAATTTTGCACAAAAATACCTAAAAATATTTCCAGGAAAGGCTTTTTTTAGTTTTCTGATTTTCGCATTTTTTTCAAAATGGCGGCCGTTTTCGTCGAAAAATGGCCAATTTTGGACTTTGACGGTCGTTTTCTCAAAATCTGTTCAGTAACTTTTTTTCTTATTGATGCATAACACTCCTCATAGGTACCCCTGTGACATGTATGAATTTCGTTGCCCTTGAATCGCTAGAAATGGGCCATTTTGGGCCCAAACTCAGCCCAAATGGGACTTTCCCATGTTAAATTCTCCTATGCTTTATAATGGGACACATTAAGCCTAATATGTCACTTAATATTGAGATTAGAGACTAGGGATCAATTGTGGAGATATAGGAAATGATATATCCTGAATATTCTGGTGACCTTGAATTTGACCTCTGACCTCGGTTTCAAGGTCAGAGGGCCATTTTCGTCGAAAAAATGGCCAATTTTGGACTTTGACAGTCGTTTTCTCAGAATTTGTTCAGTAACTTTTTTTCTTATCCATGCATAACACTCCTCATATGTACTCTTGTGACATGTATAAATTTCGTTGCCCTTGAATCGCTCGAAGTGGGCCATTTTGGGCCCAAACTCGGCCCAAATGGGACTTTCCCATGTTAAATTCTCCTATGCTTTACAATGGGACACATTAAGCCTAATATCTCACTTAATATTGAGATTAGAGACTAGGAATCAATTGTGGACATATAGGAAATGATATATGCTGAATATTCTCAGGGTCTTGAATTTGACCTCTGACCTCGGTTTCAAGGTCAGAGCACAAAATGTCTAATATCTTGCTTATTATTGACTTTACAGCTTAGGAATCTATTGTGGACATATAGGAAATGATATATGCCGAATATTCTGATGACCTTGAATTTGACCTTCGACCTCATTTTCAAGGTCACCACAAAATGGCTAATATCTCACTTATTATCGATTTCACAGCTTAGGGATCAATTGTGGACATATAGGAAATGATATGTGCTGAATATTCTTGTGACCTTGAATTTGACTTCTGACCTCAGTTTCAAGGTCAGAGCACAAAATAGCTAATATCTCGCTTATTATTGACTTTACAGTGTAGGAATCAATTATGAACTTATAGGAAATGATATATGCAGATTATTGTCATGACCTTGAATTTGACCTTTGACCTCATTTTCAAAGTCACAGGACAAAATCGCTTATTATTGACTTTACAGTGTAGGAATCAATTATTATTCATCCGTCCGTCCGTTCACATTTTTATCTTCAAAGTTTACGATGGAATATTTCTGAAATTTTGCATAAAAATACCTAAAAATATTTCCAGGAAAGGTTTTTTTTAGTTTTCTGATTTTCAATTTTTTTTCAAAATGGCGGCCATTTTCGACAAAAAATGCCTGATTTTTGACTTTGGCAGTCATTTTCTCAAAACCTGTTCAGTAACTTTTTTTCTTATTGAAGCATAACACTCCTCATATATACCTCTATGATGTGTATAAGTTTCGTTGCCTTTGAATCGCTCGAAGTGGGCCATTTTAGCCCAAACTTGCCCCAAATGGCACTTTGCCATGTTAAATTCTTCTGTGCTTTATAATGGGACACAATGACATTATGTGTTATTGTATCCCCCGAACAAAGTTCGGCGGATACTATGGATTTGGCTTCGTCGTCCGCGTCCGCGTCCGCGTCCGTGTCCGCGTCCGCAGAGATTTTCTTGTGAACGCGCTACAGGCCGCAATTCTCACCCGATCACCATTATTTTTTGCAGGCACATATATACTGGTAAGATCCCGACACCAATCGATTTTGGTTGCCGTGGCAACTGAATTGGTCGTTTGGGGACACATTTTGCATTGAAAACAGCCTGTTTGAGACACATGGCTTGTGAACGCGCTACAGGCCGCAATTCTCACCCGATCACCATTATTTTTTGCAGGCACATATATTATGGTAAGATCCCGACACCAATCGATTTTGGTTGCCGTGGCAACTGAATTGGTCGTTTGGGGACACATTTTGCATTGAAAACAGCCTGTTTGAGACACATGGCTTGTGAACGCTCTACAGATGGCAATTTTTGACGAATCTCGATAATATTTGGAAGTGTTGTTGGGAAGGGCTGTCACACGAAACCAATCGTTTTTTAGAATGATCATATAAATATTAATATGTTAACAGCCTAACTTATTACAGAATTTTGAAATATCCATTTTGACATGTACGATCATTCCAATAGCCTGTACAGTGGAAGGTAATGACACTGGTTTCTTGTTCAGAATGGAGAACTGAAGTTTTCAGTGAAAACAGGACAATATTACTGAATAAGTTAACATTAGTTTTATTAGTTAAGTCTATTATTGTCCACAATAAAAATAGTTAAGACGAGAAACGTTTATTATTAAGCTCAACAAGGTAAAGGTTTTGTCCAGTACAAATTTCATGGGTGTAACTGAATAAGTTAACATTATTTTTAATAGTTAAGTCTATTATTGACCACAATAAAAATAGTTAAGACAAGAAATATTTATTATTAACCTCAACAAGGTAAATGTTTTGTCCAGTACAAATTTCATTGGTGTAACCGAATAAGTTAACATTATTTTCACTAGTTAAGTCTATTATTGACCACAATAAAAATAGTTAAGTCTATTATTGACCACAATAAAAATAGTTAAGATGGGAAATATTTATTATTAAGCTCAACAAGGTGAAAGTATGTCCAGTACAGATTTCATGGGTGTACTGAATAAGTTAACATTAATTTTACTAGTTTAGTCTATTATTGACCACAATAAAAATAGTTAAGACAAGAAATATTTATTATTGGGCTCAACAAGGTAAAGATTCTGTCCAGTAGACATTTTATGTCTGTAACCAAATAAGTTAACATTTTTTTTGCTAGTTAAGTCTATTATTGACCTCAATAAAAATAGTTAAGATGAGAAACAATTATTATTGAGCTCAACAAGGTTAAAGATTTGTCCAGTACAAATTTCATTGGTGTAACCGAATAAGTTAACATTATTTTCACTAGTTAAGTCTATTATTGACCACAATAAAAATAGTTAAGTCTATTATTGACCACAATAAAAATAGTTAAGATGAGAAATATTTATTATTAAGCTCAACAAGGTGAAAGTATGTCCAGTACAGATTTCGTGGGTGTACTGAATAAGTTAACATTATTTTTACTAGTTTAGTCTATTATTGACTACAATAAAAATAGTTAAGACAAGAAATATTTATTATTGGGCTCAACAAGGTAAAGATTCTGTCTAGTAGACATTTTATGTCTGTAACCAAATAAGTTAACATTTTTTTTGCTAGTTAAGTCTATTATTGACCTCAATAAAAATAGTTAAGATGAGAAATAATTATTATTGAGCTCAACAAGGTTAAGGTTTTGTCTGGTAGAAATTTCTGGGTGTAACCGAATAAGTTAACTTTATTTTTACATGTTAAGTCTATTATTGACCACAATGAAAATAGTTAAGACAAGAAATATTTATTATTGGGCTCAACAAGGTGAAGGCTTTGTCCAGTAGAGATTTTATGTTTGTGACCAAATAAGTTAACATTATTTTTTTGCTAGTTAAGTCTATTATTGATCACAATAGCTTTTTATGAAAACAATGATCAACTTTTACTTTGAATTTCAACTTGAGACCATGTTTGGCACAAATTATGAGTTAAAATATAACTTATGGTGAAAAATTCGATCTGGCTCCAATTTCGTCATCTTGAAATGCAGTTTTGGTCAACTTTTACTTTGAATTTCAACTTGAAAGCATGTTGGGCACATATTATAAGTCGAAATATAACTTATGGCGAAAAGTTCTATCTGGCTCCAATTTCGTCATCTTGAAATGCAGTTTTGGTCAACTTTTACATTGAATTTCAACTTAATACCAAGTTTGGCACATATTATGAGTTGAAATATAACTCATGGCGAAAAGTTTGATCTGGGTCCAATTTCGTCATCTTGAAATGCAGTTTTGGTCAACTTTTACTTTGAATTTCAACTTGAAAGCATATTTGGCACATATTATGAGTCGAAATATAACTTATGGTGAAAAGTTCGATCTGGCTTCAATTTCGCCATCTTGAAATGCAGTTTTGGTCAACTTTTAGTTTGAATTTCAATTTGAAACCAAGTTGGGCAGGTATTATGAGTTAAAATATAACTTATGACGAAAAGTTTGATCTGGCTCCAATTTTGTCATCTTGAAATGCAGTTTTGATTAACTTTTACTTTGAATTTCAACTTGAAACCATGTTTAGCCCATACATGTATTATGAATCGAAATATAACTTATGGTGAGAAGTTCAATCTAGCTCCAATTTCGTCATCTTGAAATGCATTTTTGGTCAAATTTTACTTTGAATTTCAACTTGGAACCAAGTTTGTAAAATATTCTGAGTTGAAATATAAATAGGTGAAAAGATTGATCTATCTGTATTTTCGTTATTTTATCAAACATGTCGAATGGAAATTCATATAAAGAGATTTCAGTGGTGATTTTGAATTCGACCTTCAATAACCTCGGAAAATCAGTGCAGCAGTTTTGGTGGGGAAAAGAAAACAGTTGTGACTTGGGATTTAACATTTCTCTGGTAATCTTTTTTAGCCCTTGCTCTAGTTTTTCACACTTGACAGTGATATATTTGGGGCAACAGAGATGATAGGGCTACGGGGGATACACCCAAGCGGTCGTAGGCGACCGGAAGCGTCTAGTTTCTCACTAAATATTGAGTTTAGAGACTAGCAATCAATTTTGAACATATGGGAAATGATTGATGTAAAAAAATGTATGCTGAATATTCTTGTGACCTTCAATTTGACCTTTGACCTAATTTTTTTAAATGGCAGCCATTTTTGACAAAAAACGCCTGATTTTAGACTATGGCGGCCACTTTCTCAAACTCTGTTCAGTAACTATTTCTCTTTTTCATGCATAACACTCCTTGCATCTATCCCTGTGACGGGTATAATTCTCGTTGCCCTTGAATCGCTCGAATTGGGCCATTTTGGCCCAAATGGGACTTTCTCATGTGAAATTGTCCTATGCTTTATAATGGGATCCATTTTGCTTAATATCTCAATTTTTGACAAAAAACTCAATAGTGAGTTTAGAGAATATAAATCAATTCTGGCCATATAGGAAAGGATATACGATGAATATTCTCGTGACCTTGAATGTGACCTTTGACCTAATTTTCAAGGACACAGGACAAAATTGCTAATATCTCGCTTCTTATCCACTTTGAAGCTATGGAATCATTTATGGACATATACAGGGAATGATATAGTATATCATGATATAGTATATCAAATTCAATGTCATCAGAATATTTGGCGTATTACGCCAAATATTCTGATGACATTGAATTTGACCCCATTTTCAGTGTCAGAGGACAAAATGGCTAATATCTTACTTATTATCGATTTTACAGCTTAGAAATCAATTGTGCACAAAACGTAAGCCGAAAAGGCCCAAAATGGTCCAAATTGCATCTTTTGGCACTTTGCTTGGTAAATATTCCATAGGTCTCTAATTTCATGTGTGGATGGCATTCAGGACTGTTTAGCATGGATACATAGATGGTAGGCCCTAAAAAGCTCAAAAGGCCTGAAATATGGGCCAAAAATACGCAAAATGACCAAAATTTCACTCTTCTGGCACTTTTTTCGCTCGAAATTTATTCAGAAACTTTCTCTTTAATTTTACATGTGGATGACATTTAGAATTGTGTAAGTTGTGAATGTCGAACGAGGACCTTGAATTGTTCGAAAGGCCCAAAATGTAGGCCCAAAATGTCCTAAATTGCACCTTTTGGCACTTTTCTTGAAATCTATCTTTCTGTCTAATTTCACGTGTGGCTGACATTTAGGACTGTTCAGGTTGTGTATGGAGAGAGGGCCTTGAATTGCTCAATAGACCTGAAATATAGGCCCAAAATGGCACTTTCTGACATTTCAGACGTGCATGACATTTACCAGTGTTTACATGGTTTAGGACTATTCGAGTTATCTACATGTATGAAGAAATAATGCATTGCAATGACTCACTAAAAAGACCTGGAATGTAGGCCCAAAAGCCCTACTGAAATGCTGTAGCCCAAATGTCTTTTTGGTATTCTTCTCCGAATCTATTCAGTAATTTAACTTGCTCTAGTTTCAGCATCGAGTCTGTTCTCTTTGAAGAAATATGGAATAACCGTATGATTCATTCAATCTGCAGACAGGCATCTACACGTTTGTCATACAGACCACGTGGTTATATTTATTTACATAGAAAGGATGTGACGTTTGTAAACAAACACACGTGGGGTGGTATTCAATGTGCATGTGCAAAAGGGTCGTGTGCAAAAGGGTCGTGTGCAAAGCCAGATTTCCTGTCTTTACACGACGGTATGGAACAATTGATTACAACATTTATTTAAAATCGTGGGGAATCGACCCCATTATTAAATAGAACCGAAGGATAAGAAAAACATATAACAGGATAGACCTTTGCGTATCACATATATGCATAATAGTGATTGTGGGCGCGTGAAATTTATTATGATGGTGATTTGTTGATGCATGGACCCGTGCAACCGTTCGACCTGTAGTGTATGTGTATCGACACCACACGCGGAAACATGAAATGTGGAAGACGTTTCTTCCACTTTCAGTTACGAATGTTTACATGCTGGATAAGGTGGATTGATAACGGCATTATTGAACACAATTATCACGCGAAATTGGTTGACTTTATTCTTTAAATCGTGGCAGATGTTCGATTTGAGGATAGATGAGTGGGCGATAATAGGTCAAAATAATGTCTGTTCTATGATCAGCTGCCAGAAATGTACATCGTAAAATTCGAAAATTCGCTGAACCCGGATTTTGAGTTCTCACAATGGATAGATCTATTTGAAAGCATGCTTTCAATCCCTGTATGATCCAATCGACATAATAAACAAGTAGGAATGCCAATTTGGCAATCAAGTTTAATATTACTAGCACTTTTAGTGGGGAAAAATATAACTTTTTTTTAGAAAGACTACGAGCCATCCGTCCTAAATTCACTGCATTCCAAAATTCGCCAACAGTGCTTTTCTAGCTTCGTAATGCAAATAAAACAAAACAATTTTATCATCTGTCGAGACTCGTGATATCCAATTTTTGTACCAGCAGTTTGTTTTCCACAAACCGAGCTCCTGAGCTCTGATAATAATGCTCAGTTGGCGAATTTTGGAATGCAGCGAATTTGAACAGATGGCTCGTAGGGTTAGCACAAGTAGGCATACAGATTTGTAATCCAAGTACTCAGGTTTGTGACTTGACTCACAACCGAGTACTCGTATCGAATTACCAACTGTAAATTACATCAAATGGTTTTTCGGTTTCTACTCTACAGCCAAATCCGCCAAATAAATTGTGCCTCAGTCAAACTTTTTAATACTGCTGTGGATAATGGATTTGATGATCATGCACACCAGTCTATCCAAGTCACATGTATTGAGTTTTTGTGGTTATTTCAAAGAGTGATATACTCAGAAAAAACCTTGCAGTTTATTAGGGTTTCCCTATCTGTTTTCACTCTCTTCTTCCGGTTGGGAAATTCTTTGATCACGCTTGTCAATCGTGACACATCCAACAAGATTGACCATGTTCATATGATTAGAGATTCCCACCGTATTTTTTTAAAACTATTCTCGTTATGCTTTGTTATATTTGTTAAACATCTCTGGTTTGATGGAAAGTTAACAAATGTTTCAGTGTCGTCACATATATGTCCTGCTTCTTGTACTTTTCTCAATAAACTTGTGGAATACCAGATTGTTGTATATTTGTATCCCCCGAACAAAGTTTGGGGAGTACTATGGTTTGCAGTCGTCGTCCACGATGTCATCTGAGTTTGTAGAGATATTCTTGTGAACGCGCTACAGACCGCAATTCTCACCCGATCACCATCATTTTTGGCAGGTACCATTATTTTTTTGGTAAGACCACAACACCAATTGTTTTTGGTTACCATGGCAACTGAATTGGTCATTTGGGGACACATTTTTTGTCGGAATAAACCTGTTGAGACACAATGGCTTGTGAATGCTCTACAGAGGCAGTTTTCAACGAATCTCGATACTAGTAATATTCAGAAACCTTGTTGGGAAGTTCTGGCACATGAAACCAATCATTTTTTTTTTCAGAAATATCATATGAATATTAATATGTTAATAGTCTAAATTTTTACAGAAAATCGAAATATTCATTTCAACATCTCTGATCATCCCTATACATGTAGCTTGTACTGTGGAAGCTAATAGCACAGGATTCTTGATCAGAATAGAGAACTTGTCTTGGTGAAAACAGAAAAATATTACTGAATAATAAGTTAACATTAGTTTCATCAGTTAAGTCTATTACTGAGCACAAAAAAAATTGTTGAGGCAAGAAACATCAGTTATGGTGCCCAGCTGTAGATAAATTTTACTGACTAAGTTAACATTAATTTTGCTAGTTAGTGTATTACTGAGCACAATAGAAATAGTTTAGGCGAGGCATATTTATTAATTGTCTCAACAAGATAAAAGTTTTGATCAGTAGAGATTCTATGGTTGTACCGGTAGTAACATTTATACTGCTAAATAAGTTCAAGCAACTGCAGTGTCAAAGCAACTGCAATTTATTTTGACATGTTTAATATGAAAAAAAAAATATTGTCTCTTATTGAAGGCAGTTGCTTTAATTTTGCTAGTAAAGTTTATAACAGAGCACAATAAAAATAGCTTAGGTGAGGAACATTTTGTATGGGGCTCAACAACATGATAGTATTCAGTGAAGATTTTGTGGCATTTAGTAACCTTTATAATACTAAACAAGTTAACAAGAATTTTGCTAGTAACATTCATTTACTGAGTGCAATAAAACTAGTTGAGGTGAGGAACATTCATTATTGTGCTCAAAAATTGTTTGTGCAGCAGACTCAGCAGTAGATGGCTGTAGTACCATTGGTATCACTGAATAAGTTAACATGGTTAAGTCTATTATTGAACATAATAAAACAAGTTAAGGCAAGGGACATTTATTATTTGGCTCACCGAGGAAAAGGTTCTGTCCAGTAGAGGTTTAGTAATGTTGATATTACTGGTACCGATCGAGTTAACATTAATATTGCTAGTTAAGTCACTATTGGGCACAATAATAGTTAAAGTGAGGAACATTTATTATTGAGAAAAATCAATGAGAAAAATGTGTGCAGTAATGATTATATGGTTCATCGTCGGTATTACGCAATAAGTTATCAATTTGGCCAGTTAATTCCATTATTGAGTCCAATTAACTCTTGTATAAGATCTCTTGTATATGATCTTGTACGCTGATGATACGAATAGATTCTCCTCAAATACTACACTCGACGATGCCATCAATGTCATGAATCGCGAGTTCATAAAAATTGATGAATGGTTCAAGGTGAATAAGCTTTCATTGAATGTGAGTAAAACTAAATGTATGGTATTTTCACCTAAAAGGCGACTCTTTCGAAACAATAAGGACATGTTTATCATGATAATCGAATAGAAATAACCCATGAAACAAAATTTTTAGGCGTCATGATAGACGACAAATTGAACTGGGATTCCCATTTCAGAGCTAAAGTTTCCAAAAGCATCGGTATTTTGTACAAGTCAAGGCACAATCTATTTACAGATACACTTATAACTATATACAATGCCTTGGTCTTACCATGTTTATCATATTGTATCGTTGTATGGGGTCGTTCATACAATAGAAATACCAACTCAATTTTATTGCTACAGAAGAAAATTGTTCAACTAATAACTTTTTCTGAATACAGGGCGCATACAAACAACATATTTCTTAAATGTAGGATTTTAAAGTTTGATTTGTTGTATTCATATTTTACGGGCTACTTATGTTCAAGTTTAGTCAGAATAAACTGCCAATGTTTTATTCTGCATTTTCTTCAAGAAATGACTTCAATCACGTGTACAATACAAGACAAAAAGCAACTATAGGTCAAATGAGTGTAGATCTTTAATATCTTCTTTCAATGTGAAAATACATGGTCCAAAGATCTGGAATAACATTCCAAGTAATATCAGAGGTAGTAGAACACTATATGCTTTCAAATCAAAACTGAAAAACCATCTGATCACTCGTCAAAATATCACATACCTGTGTTTCATGTCAATTATTACAAAATTGTGTGTTGTTCTATGATGTTTAGGTTTGAAATCTCCATGTATATATTTTAATTATGTCAATATTTTAGGGCAAAAATAAGCCTTGTGGTTTCATTTTCCCACCCATGTAAATATGTTTATGTTGGGTGAATAAACTACTTATGACTTATAATAGCAATAGTTAAAGCCATTAACATTATTGTGTTCACTGAGGAAAAGGTTATAATCAGTAGTGATTTCATGGCTGTAGTACCCCAGATAACTGACATTAATTTGTCTACTTACAACATGCTGTGAACCTCTTATACTGATTTCAACTTTGAAGTCTGCACATATTTTGAGTAAAAAATAGAAGTTACAGTGAAAATTCTGATCCAGCTTCAATCAATTTAAATACAGTTTTGGTTAACTTGAAGTTAGAATTTCACAACCGAATTCGAAACATATTGGAGCAAAAATAGACCGTTTTGGGGAAACTTTGGTCTGGCTCCAATCTCATCATCTTTAAGAGTGTTTTGGTCAACATTTATTTGGTTGGTTGGAATTTAGACTTCAAAACAAATTTGGTACATTTTTGGAGTGAAAATAAAACTTTTGTTGGAAATTCTGATTCAGCTTATATTTTATCATCTTGAAATGCAGTTTTGGTCAGGTTTTTGTTGTAATTTCAAGTTGAATCCAAGTTTAGCACATATTGTTAGTTAAAATGTGATTTATGGTGAGAAGTTTGATCTGGCTCCAATTCTGTTATCTTGAAATGCAGTTTTGGAGACCCTTATTTGCCGGAGATTCAATTTGGCAGTTTCAAAACCACATGTACTGCTTGATATATCTAGTTAATTTGGAGGACGACTTAACTTGGCGGTTTTTCCCCTACCACCAAATAAATGGTCTGCCAATATTAGTCGTTTTACAGTAACTTAATGAAAAGTTCGATCTGATTCCAATTATGGCTTTCTAAAATAAGTATAACGTGTATGACTGAAGAGCTGAATTGTTGGGGCTACCTGGTACCATCCAACTCAGTTTGCAAACTTTAACCTGACTGAAAATTTTGCAAAGTTCAGCTTCATTTCTGTTTTTTTTGCAGATTCTAAATTCCATCGTCATGGGAAAGAAGAAAGCGAGTGCTTTGAAAAGAACTGCCAGGTTGGCGAAGGTTTGTACCACAACAATCACAGTCTTCAATAATGTTTGAATATTTGCGGAATGCACTATGCAATGTGGTTAATAGTTTTCAAGCCTTAATGCATATTGATTTATATTATCATGATAAATCGGTCTTAAAATGAACCTATGTACAGACTAGAATGACATATTGTTACAGGAATCCATTCTGTAGTAAGATGCATTGTATGAGTAAAATCAACTGTTATCATATTAAAGTAAATGATAATGTATTTTTCCTTTTTTAATTTTCTTTTTTAATGTATCTCTTCTTTTGCAGAACTTGAGGGCAATCGACGAGGCGAGGGGCCTGGGGGAGCGTTCACCACGACCAGACGAGGATGACGCTCCAGGTGTGGGTGCTAAGGGAGCCCCCGGGGACAGTTACCCCGTCAACAAACTCGAGGGTGGTGACCTCGTGCACAAAGAACCACGAGAGGATTCAAAACCTCAAGAGGAGGGTAACCTCGTGAAAAAACAACCATTCAGTGAGGAGGGTAACCTCGTGAAAAAACAACCACTATATCGACAAAAACGACTTCAATACCAAAACGTCGAATCTGAATCTCAAATCTCGAATACCTCTTGCACAAACAACAAATCTATCCATGAAAATCGGACAAAGTGCTGGCCAAATTTTCAGAATAACACTCAAGATGAGCCTTCAACTTCTGGCAGTACGAATGCTTCTCGACAACTGTCAGATAATTTTGTGCCAGTTAGAACATCCAGCACTGTAAAAGCCAAACCTGTAAAAGATCGTATAAGTGGTATTTGTGGCGGTCCAGAATTTCCTCATGAGTTTGGTTTTAGTCTACGAAATGCCGTGGCTGATGGTCTGGTACAAGCGAAGTATATTCTTTTGATGATTGGTAGCAATTGTATAGCAATAGCTAAATCTAGCAGACATTATGTGTTAATTGACTCTCATGCAAGAGATTGTAACGGACGACTAGCTGAGTCTGGCAAGGCAGTAATGCTTAAATTTAGAAGCATGGAAATGTTGTGTTCCCACCTTCTAGATGTGGCTTCTCCAAGCGCTAGAGATTTCCCATTTGAAATACAACCAGTGGCAATTCATTCAGAAGAGGCTAACACACTAAAAACTGTCACTGATATATCAATGCGAAATTATATGGATGACCAAGCTGAAAAGGCCAAACTTTTCAAACCACAAAAAACTATCGGCCCAACAAAAGACAAAAAAAGGAAGCTATACTTCAAGAACTTGAGGAACGAATATCGACAGAATGAAGATTTCAGAGATGGGGAACGATCACGTGAAAGATATCAAAAACGTAGAGTGAGAACAGACGAACAGTTCAGAGATGGGGAACGAGCCAAAGAAAGGTCTCAGAAACGTAAATCTAGAATGGACGAAATGTTCAGAGAAAAAGAAAAGACACAGAAACGTAGAGTCAGAACAGATGAAGAGTTCAGAGATAAGGAACGAACCAAAGAAAGGTCTCAGAAACGTAAATCTAGAATGGACGAAATGTTCAGAGAAAAAGAAAAGACACAGAAACGTAGAGTCAGAACAGATGAAGAGTTCAGAGATGAGGAACGAACCAAAGAAAGGTCTCAGAAACGTAAATCTAGAATGGACGAAATGTTCAGAGAGAAAGAAAAGACACAGAAACGTAGAGTCAGAACAGATGAAGAGTTCAGAGATGAGGAACGAACCAAAGAAAGGTCTCAGAAACGTAAATCTAGAATGGACGAAATGTTCAGAGAAAAAGAAAAGACACAGAAACGTAGAGTCAGAACAGATGAAGAGTTCAGAGATAAGGAACGAACCAAAGAAAGGTGGCAAAAAGAACAAAAAAGAAAATGTGATTTTTTCAAAGAAACTGAACGCGTTGTCAGAAAACAAAAACGTCTCAATTAATCAAAACAAAAAGTTGAACAACGAAATGACAGAAAGAGAAAATCACAGAAACGAAAGTCCTCTGATTTCGTGTGTCATGAAAATTCTTCCAAAAGACGAAAATTATTCGGAAATAGCCTGGATGATTGCATTGAAAACTTCCATGTCAAGATAGCAGAGGGTCCTGTTTATGTGTGTTGTTGTTGTCGTCAAACTTGTTTTAGAGAAGCTGTTCAAAAATCGTTCAGAATTTTATTGTCTTCATCTGACAACATTCTTGTTGAAAAATGTATTTTAAATTTTTGTGATCAAAGGGACAATCCTGGAGAATGGATATGTAAAACTTGCTATGGATCTATAAAATCTGGTAAAATTCCCAAACTCTCTATGGCAAATAACATGGTGTTTCCCGAGAAACCAAAGGAACTAGACCTTTTCCCGCTCGAAGAAAGACTCGTTGCTTTGCGTATTCCTTTCATGCAAATCAGAGAATTACCTAGAGGTGGTCAGCTGTCGATCCGTGGTAATATTGTCAATGTTCCCTGTGATATCGAACCAACTATACGTACTCTGCCGAGAAATTTGTCTGAAAGTAAAACAATTTCTGTGCAACTTAAAAAGAAAGTTTCTTTTGCCAGCTCAGTATTTACAGAAAATATTCGCCCTCAAAAAGTGTTGAATGCTGTAAAGTACCTCCTAGATACTAGTCCTTTATACAAATCTCAGAATATCTCTCTTGACGACGAATGGACTGACAAAATAACCAGTGACAATGATATTGAAACATTGGAGTTAACTGGTGTGGCAGGTGATATATCAAATGATGTCAATATGACAGAACAGGAAGATACTGAACAGCCTCCCCAAGATAGTGATGACGATGACAATTTCAGTGAACTTGACGAGCGAGAACAAGTCATGGGTAACATGGACACATTACTAGATGATGGGGACGCTTTTGATGATAACAGAGTCTACACATTTGCTCCTGGAGAAGACCAGACACCCATTGCCATGTTTCAAGATGAAAATTCTGAATATTTAGCTTTCCCAACAATTTTTTGCGGTCAGAAACGTCCTGATAATTCTGAAAGAGAAAGGCTTGTGCATTACAGTGACATTTGTAAATGGGAGCTCCGTTCTGAAGATCGTAGAGTAGCTATGTCCGTGCCCAATTTATTTTACAAGATGAAAAAGAATCAGTTGAAGCAAGTTAAAGATAAAATAGGACTTGCAGTTCGTAGATGCAAAATGGGTTCTAAACAAATGACTGCCGGTGCTTTATTGAGACCAGATGCATTCAAAAATTTAGTAAATTTAGATGAGGGCTTCTACATTTTCAAATCCATTAGAAATTCCCCAGCATACCTCGAAAAAAGAAAGAAGGATGTGTTTGCAATGATACGACAACTTGGCTTGCCAACATGGTTTGCATCGTTTTCTGCAGCAGACACAAAATGGCCAGATTTACTTAAAATAATTGGAAAATTGGTGGACAAGAAAGAATATACAAATGCTGAAATTGATGAAATGGACTGGACAGAACGAACAAGGCTCTTACAATCAGACCCTGTTACATGTGCTAGATATTTTAACAATCGGGTTTCACTTTTTATAAATTCAGTCCTGAAAAGTGACCATACTCCTATTGGGAAAATTACAGATTACTTTTATCGAGTAGAATTTCAACAGAGAGGCTCACCTCACATTCACATGCTTATTTGGGTAGAAAATGCACCTGTTTTTGGAGAAAGTGAAAACTCAGAAATCGTGAAGTTCATTGACCAATATGTATCATGCTCCAGTAAAGTCCCTGATTCTGAACAAATATTCAAGGGTCAAATGCACAAGCACTCCAAAACATGTAGGAAATATGGTAAAGCTATATGTCGGTTTGGGTATCCAATACCACCAATGCCAAGAACTATGATATTGATGCCCGTGGATAACACGACAAACACCAGCGATCACACTGATTCAGATTCGGATGATACTGATTCAATTGCTGAAAGGCTTAAAAGAATTCAAGCCATGTTAGTTGATAATAAAGATGATATCAAAAGATCATTTAAAGAATTCTTATGTGACCTCCACATGACAGAATCCCAGTATATAAAAGCTATACGTAGTTCCATAACAGATGCTAAAATATACTTGAAACGTGATCCTTGTGACATAAGGGTAAATGCTTACTGTAAACAGTTACTATCAGCATGGAAGGCCAATCATGATCTGCAATTCATACTAGATCCCTATGCATGTGCGATGTATATTGTCAATTATATCAACAAGTCTCAGAAGGGAATGAGCGCTTTATTGGATCGAGCATGCAAAGAAACCAGAGCAGGCAATATGGACATAAAAGAAAGTGTTCGGCACATTGGAAATATGTTTCTAAAAAGTGTAGAAGTTTGTGCTCAAGAAGCTGTGTATCTTGTTTTACAGTTACCACTTTCAAAATGTACCAGAGATGTAATATTCATAAACACATCCCCACACACAGACCGAATTTTTTTATTGAAAAGTAAAACTGATTTGGAAGAGTTGGATGAAGAATCAACAGATGTTGAAACAAAGAATATCATCGACAGATATAGTAAACGTCCTGGACAATTAGAAAATTGGTGTCTTGCAGATTATGCATCGAAATTGAATGTTCAGTATAATGCTACCAAACCTAAACAAAATGCCACACAGGATGAGGGTCCTGCCGTTGACAAAGAAGCTGATATATATGATGATAACAATGAACTTGATAACAAAGAAAATGATGAAAACAACAGAAAGGGGAATATCATTTTAGCATTGCCAAATGGTACACTATTCACAAAAAGAGCCAAACCAAAGGTCATTCGATTTGTAAATTATAACCGCAAGTCAGACTATGAAAATTACTGTCGGGAAAAGCTGATGCTGTTCTTACCATGGAGAAATGAAGACAAAGATCTGTTGGGAACATTTGACACGTATGAGGCACATTTCAAAGCAGTTGAACAAGCAATTGGTCGAAAGTACCGAGACTATGCAAACTACACAGAAATACTAGATGAGGTTGCTGAAAAATCCCATAACTTTCATGACGAAGAAGTCTATGACAATCTCATACCTGGTGCCCAAGAAGAAAATGCATTAGATGAAGAGATTGGTTCAACAGAAAGCCAAAAATACATATATTTTGACCCGAATCAATGCTCACAAATGCAGTCTGATTTTGTAGGTGATACTATTGGATCAACAAGTTCAGTGGCCAATGAGATATCCGTACCCAATAGACTTCCTCAAGCTGTATATTTGCAATTAGTCCGGTCTCTCAATCGAAAACAAAGAGAATTTTTTTTACACGTTGTCCACTGGATAAAAACCAAAGAAGAGCCATTAAGGGTTATATTGACTGGCGGCGCCGGTATTGGAAAATCTGTAGTTACCAATACATTATATCAAACACTACATCGTTACCTTTGTTCTTCTGAAGGTGAAAATCCACTTGATTGTCGAATACTCCTCTTGGCTCCAACTGGTAAAGCTGCTTTCGGTATCCGTGGAACAACTATACATTCCGCATTGTTCCTACCAGTGAGTCAAGGTTATAAAGTTTGTAAACCACTAGACACGGAAAAGCTGAACACTCTTCGAACAAAGTATCGAAATCTTTCTGTAGTCTTCATTGATGAAGTATCTATGGTCGGCCATGACATGCTTAATTTCATAAACCTAAGATTGCAGCAAATCAAAGGAAATACCAAGGTCTTCGGTGGAGTCCACATGATACTAATTGGTGACTTGTGTCAGTTACAGCCTGTAGGTGATGGTTGGATATTCAAAGACTTGACTTCTGGATATGGACCACTTGCAACAAATCTGTGGAAGGAGTATTTCTCTGCTTTTGAACTTGATGAGATCATGAGACAGAAAGATGACCAGCAGTTTGCGTTATTGCTGAATCGCTTGCGAGAAGGTAAACATACTCAGAATGATATTGACACACTAAAAGAAAGACAATGCGAACCAGAAGACGAGTCCAAATTACTTGACTTACCTCATTTATTCACAACTAATGCAATGGTGAACAAATTCAACAGTTCTCTCTTTGACAAAAGTTTGAACCAAAAAGTGACTATACCTGCTTTAGATTCTATTTTAGGTGATTTTGCAAATGATGTCAAAGAAAGAATAATTCTGACAGTAACTACTGATCCAACTAGGACAGCAGGCTTACACAATCCTCTTAGAGTGTCACCCGGATTACGATATGAGGTTGTTGCAAATATATCTGTTGATGATGGGCTAACAAATGGCTCTGGTTGTGTCCTAAAACATATCGAATATAAGATGAACACCACAACAAGGCCAAGTATTTTGTGGGTCCACTTTGATAACGAGAAAATTGGCAAAGATCAGAGACGAAAATATCGAGCATTATATTCTCCCCAAATTTCACCAGAATGGACACCAATTTTCGACATTAAGCGAAAGTTTACTGTGCGGAAAAATGTACATGCTGTCCGAATACAGTTTCCTCTAAGGTCTGCAGCAGCCAAAACAGTTCACAAAGCTCAAGGAGAAACATTGCCAAAGGTTGTTGTTCACTTGGGGTCAACTCGAAGAGACAATATTCATTATGTGGCACTAAGTAGAGCACAGAATATTGCAAATCTCCATATCTTAGAACTGAATGAAGACAAAATAGCAACGTGTGATGCTGTTACAAAAGAATTGGAGAGACTAAGACAAGATGCTGCTGTTAACTGTGTTAAGCTCTGCTATACACCCCTGTATCAGATGAACACAAACACCTTCAAGATCGTCTTTCATAATGCACGATCAGTTCATGCTCATTTTCAAGATATAATGGCAGATGCGAATTTTATATATGCTGATGTTGTTTCATTTGCAGAATCCAGATTAACTGAAAATGATCCAGATGTTAGTTATAACTTCGATCATTTCATTCCTCTCAGAAATGACGAAGCAATAGACAGCACATCACTATGTAGACCTCATCATGGTTTGCTTTCTCTTGTCCAAAAGAAGCACTCTGACCATTTTCTTATCTTCAGCCACTTCAGTTCTGTGTCATTGGAATTCACTTTTATCAAAACCGGTGACTTGTCCAATCCTGTTCAAATAGTGTTTTTATACAGATCACCTGCATTTTCATTTGAGATGTTCAAAGGTATAATGACGAAAGAATTATTGCGTATTGTTGACCCCACAATCAATCTAGTTATTATGGGAGATTTTAATTTTGATCATCGTGACAAGTCACATGCTGGTCTAGGACAATATATGAACAATACTTTCAATTGTATAAGCATAATGGATTCACCAACAACAGATCATGGCTCAACATTAGATTTAATATTCACAAACATGAACTCTGTATCAACGACTACAGTAGAATGTCCTTGGTCTGATCACAAAGCAATAGTTGCATGCATCAATGAAATATAGAAATCTTCAAAGTACATGTACTTGTATGATTCAGGCGCCACATACGGGTAATGGGGGTTTATAGAGTACAGCCTGGCCCCTCCAAAATGATGGGAAACATGTCCACCCGTAATGGGTGGACACGTTGGGGTGGGTAGGCTATACAGCAGCATGACCCCTCTGGTGTGGGTGGGATTAATAGTTCTTAATAACTATAAAATACTTTGCCATATGGTGCTGTATGCCATATGTACCGGTACATCAGTACATGTCTTGATTTCATTCCAATTATATCTCTTGAAGAACAGTCATTGTAATTGTATCAAGCCAGCATGTGTTGTTGCTGGGTGCATATTCTTGATATTGTTCGCATCTTCTATGATTCTTGATATTGTTCGCATCTTCTATGATGTAAATATTCGAAAGAGGGGTCATAGTTTTGGGGTATATATTCATGTACTATTCAACATGTATACTATTTCTTCAAATTTTTTTTCATAATTTGGTACTGGATATTGCTGCTTGTTATGACTTATTTGAATTTTTATTGGCTTGTGTGTGATAAATTATTAATTTTGTTTGAATCATTTGTGTTGGAAGAACGATAATTCAAAATTGTAAATATATCAGATCAGTGATTTCATTTATGTATTGTTGCTACATGTAGATGTATATTGTTCACATTTCTGAGCTTGTGTTAACTTTATTTATTTTGTGAGGATTCTCCACAGCCAATGCCACTAGGGGGTTTCCTCAGTGCATATGTACAACAAGTGCGAAACTATATACAAATCACGATTACATACAAAACACTGGAACGAGCAAATATAACTTGGGCTTTCAAATACATATTCTGAAGCTCTAAACATACTTGGCTGAGCAACAATACAGCGATAAGTTAAGTGAATTATGTAAATCGTTTCGTTAAATAAATATAGTCATGAACTGCTTGGAAAACACTTATATTATCTTGGAATGTAATATCATTGAAACCATGTAATAAGGAATGGATTAAGTTGTTATCTTCTGATTTATCAGTTGGTATAATTTAGCTGTAGTGGACCCCTGGAGCAATGATTGAACGACAATGATTGAACGAATTTTTTTAAGTAAGGAGCTGTAAATGCTTCTGAACTATGTACTATTTAACATACATGTATATTTCTCATTATTTTTAGCATCAAATAACTTGCTTGGTATAAATTATATGGATGTCTGGGATAATGTCACTGAAACTAATTGTGTTTTCAATATTGCATAACATGGTACATGTACATGTAAATTTGGTGGTGGCCAATGCAGTTGTAGTTATATTGACATATGGTGGTACATGTATATAAACTGTGGTTTACACAAATGTGGTAAAGGAACAGGGTCAAATATATACCAATGAACTATATCTACAGTTCAGACAATATTTCAAATACAATTTATTCTCATGAATGATATGTGCAATGTGAATGTAAAGTTCACTGCTATATTGAACACTGCTGTCTACATGTTTAATAATATAGTATGATTTATATGAGCTCATTTGTCTGGGTGTTACACTTCATCACTGTGAAATATTATATGTTAATTTCACCTCTTGAATGGTCAGGCTGAATGGTTTCATGCACAATATCATTCATGTTGTCAGTGGCCAGGCTATAAACGCTTGCGTTCACAACATCATTATAACTCCTGTGGCCAGGCTATAAACGTTTGCGTCCACAATATTCATATCATCATCTCCACAGTGCATGGCCATGCTATGAATGCCTGCGTCTCAATACGATTCTTGTACATGTACCGAACTGAAATACTGATAATGATGCTGAAACCTGACACCCAGATGAATGAGTTAATATCAAACACAACTGTGATGTGCACATAGACTTGCTGCAGACTTTTTCACCAATTATCATTAACTTATTTTAGCATTGTTCTACCATTAACTGATTATCCGGCAGGCATGGCAATTTACACATACATGAAATATGCAAATTTTCACCAGTATATTGCATTATATGAATGTATTAGCACACCTGGTACATGTTGTAAAATGAAGTTTTGCATCATCTTTTGCACCTGTGGGTTTTCTTGGTTACAATATGCAAACTCTACATGTACTTGCATAACTACATATGTGCATTTTGCAATTATTCAGGATTAGTTTAATGAATATTTATTCATGAGAAGTGTGCATCGACCAACAGGGCAAAGCCCTATATTAAGGTATCTGCTTATTCAGGATTATGACAAACATGTACATGTACCATACATATATATTTTATTCATGCACTTGTGGAATATTCTTTGCATGAAAGGTATATAACTGCATTTATGTACAATACCCTGTCAAAGTGTGCACATCCACTTTTACGTTAACACACTTATTAGCTTACCGGCCCTTTGGGCCGATAAGCTATTGTCGTGGTATTTCGTCCGTCGTCCGTCCGTCGTCCGTCGTCCGTCCGGGTCTGTAACTTTTTTTTGACGTGATGAATTTCCCCATAAATTTGTCAGAACATACCTTGAGCCAGTATCTAAAGACGTTTTTTTAATTTTTTTGATTGAATCGTTTTTGCCGATTTGGCGGCCATTTTTGACGAAAAATTGCCAATTTTGGACTTTGGAGGCCATTTTCTCAAAAACTGTCTGATCAGTTTTGAGATTTTTGTTTCAAAACATTCCTCTTATGTACCTTTATGATGTGTATAAGTTTCGTTGCCCTTGAATCGCCGGTCTGCGTGTGGCGGCCATTTTGATTTTTTGACGGGTCGGCGAAAAAAGCAAAAAAAAAAAAAAAAATTTTTTTGCCCATTGAAAAATTTTTTGGACTTAGAAAATTTCACCCAATTTTACTTCATAATGGGAGCTGTGCAGAGTAAACTCATAGAACACTTGAAGATAGAGCCTAAGTAATGGCACATTCAAATGGGAAACCATATATTGCGGTTTGAGTGATGACCTTGAATTTGACCTTCAATGACCTTGGAAGGTCAAAACGACCTTTTTTTGTCGAAAAATGACCAATTTTGGACTTGATGGCCATTTTCTCAAAAACTGTCTGATCAGTTTTGAGATTTTTGTTTTAAAACATTCCCCTCATGTACCTCTATGATGTGTATAAGTTTCGTTGCCCTTGAATTGCCGGTCTGCGTGTGGCGGCCATTTTGATTTTTTGACGGGTCAGCGAAAAAAATTTTTTTTGTCCCAAATCAAGTCACTATTCGTTTTGAGCCATTTCCAGCAAAAAAAAAAAAATTTTTTTTTGGCCATTGAAAAATTTTTTGGACTTAAAAAATTTCACCCAATTTTCCTTCATAATGGGAGCTGTGCAGAGTAAACTCATAGAACACTTGAAGATAGAGCCTAAGTAATGGCACATTCAAATGGGAAACCATATATTGCGGTTTGAGTGATGACCTTGAATTTGACCTTCAATGACCTTGGAAGGTCAAAACGACCTTTTTTTGTCGAAAAATGACCAATTCTGGACTTGATGGCCATTTTCTCAAAAACTGTGTGATCAGTTTCGAGATTTTTGTTTTAAAACATTCCCCTCATGTACCTCTATGACGTGTATAAGTTTAGTTACCCTTGAATCGCCTGTCTGCGTGTGGCGGCCATTTTAAATTTTTGACGGGTCAGCAAAAAAAATTTTTTTTGTCCAAAATCAAGTCACTATTCGTTTTGAGCCATTTCCAGCAAAAAAAAAAGAAATTTTTTGGACTTAGAAAATTTCACCCAATTTTTCCTTCATAATGGGAGCTGTGCGGAGTAAACTCATAGAAGACTTCAAAATAGAGCCTAAGTATTGGCACATTCAAATGGGAAATCATATAATGCGGTTTGAGTGATGACCTTGAATTTGACCTTCAATGACGGCCTTGTAGCGCATGACACACCGGTACCCGTAAGATCACCGAAGTTAAGCAACGCTAGGCGTGGGTAATACATGGATGGGTGACCCTGTTTGTGCATTCACCTGCGCTGCTGTATGCTGTTCACCCAAACAGTATAATTGGGCACCTGGCAATAGACAGAGATGGCAATTGTGTATGCACAGTTTCCCTGCGCCAAATAATGGCTGCACATGGAGCTGTATGCCTCCCAGGAGGTTGAGTATGTGTCGGAGTGAACAGGTCTGCCGGGGATAATAATTGTACAGTCAGAGAGACCGACTTGAGTTGGTGATCCTAGACTATAAAATGCTCATTATTATAATGACCTTGGAAGGTCAAAAACGATGAAATTTGTCTTTGGTGGCCATTTTGTCTAAATCTATTCAGACAGTTTTTCTCAAAATCATGTGTAACAATGTATATGTTGGAAAATCAATACTCTGCGTTTCTCATGATTGCCGGTAAGCTACAGCACCCTTGGTGCTATGTTTTTGTAATTAAATCACTTTCTTTTAGGTGTTGAGTCATCTAATATACAATGTACTGATGATTAGTTATTTCACTCAAATTACTTGTTTGCTCATTCATCACCATGTTGATTGATTATTTGATGAAAATAAATTATTAAACAGCCTTGCCTTCTTGTAGCACTTCGATACATGTATTTGTAATCACCTTCCATAACTTATAGAATACTTCAAACTAGAGGTCGAGTATTCGCACATTTAAATGAAATATGGGGATTCTAGTTGTGACGTGAGTATCAACTTATTGCCACCAACAATTAGGACCTTGAATTTGACCTTCAATCACTACATTACAGCAACTTTTGCTGATATTAGAAACAGTTGCGCAGTTAAACACTGCTCATTTCTCCGGTAACCTTTCTAGCCCTTGGGCTAATTTTATCTTTTTTGTTTACCGGCGAATTCTTCTGAAATTTTGCACAAAAATACTTAAAAATAATTCAAGAAGGAGGTATTTTTTAGTTTTTTGATTTTCGCATTTTTTTCAAAATGGCGGCCATTTTCGACGAAAAGTGCCTGATTTGGGACTTTGGTGGCCATTTTCTCAAAATCTGTTCAGTAACTTTTTTTCTTTTTGATACATAACACTCCTGATATGTACTCCTATGATGACTATAAATTTCGTTGCGCTTGAATCGCTCGAAGTGGACCATTTTGGCCCAAACTCGGCCCAAATGGGACTTTCCCATGTTAAATTCTCCTATGCTTTATAATGGGACACATTATGCCTAATATCTCACTTAATATTGAGATTAGAGACTAGGAATCAATTGTGGACATATAGGAAATGATATATGCTGAATATTCTCGTGACCTTGAATTTGACCTCTGACCTCAATTTCAAGGTCAGAGCACAAAATGGCTGATATCTCGCTTATTATCGACTCTACAGCTTAGGAATCAATTGTGGACATATAGGAAATGATATATGCTGAATATTCTGATGACCTTGAATTTGACCTTTGACCCCATTTTCAAGGTCATAGGACAAAATGACTAATATCTCGCTTGTTATCGACTTTACAGCTTAGGAATCAGTTATCAACATATAGGAAATGATATATGCAGATTATTGTCATGACCTTGAATTTGACCTTTGACCTCATTTTCAAGGTCACAGGACAAAATGGCTAATATCTCACTTATTATCGACTCTACTGCTTAGGAATCAATTGTGGACATATAGGAAATGATATATGCTGAATATTCTGATGACCTTGAATTTGACCTTTGACCCCATTTGCAAGGTCATAGGACAAAATGACTAATATCTCGCTTGTTATCGACTTTTTAGCTTAGGAATCAGTTATCAACATATAGGAAATGATATATGCAGATTATTGTCATGACCTTGAATTTGACCTTTGACCTCATTTTCAAGGTCACAGGACAAAATGGCTAATATCTCACTTATTATCGACTCTACAGCTTAGGAATCAATTGTGGACATATAGGAAATGATATATGCTGAATATTCTGATGACCTTGAATTTGACCTTTGATGGCATTTTCAAGGTCATTGGACAAAATGGCTAATATCTCGCTTGTTATCGACTTCACAGCTTAGGAATCAGTTATGAACATATAGGAAATGATATATGCAGATTATTGTCATGACCTTGAATTTGACCTTTCACCTCATTTTCAAGGTCACAGGACAAAATGGCTAATATCTCACTTATTATCGATTTTACAGCTTAGGAATCAATTGTGGACATGTAGGAAATGATATATGCTGAATATTCTCGGACCTTGAATTTGACCTCTGACCTCATTCTCAAGGTCCAAGGACAAACTGGCTCATATCTTGCTCCTCTATTGACTGTATGGCTTGGGAATCAATTGTGGACATGATATAGAAAATGATATACACTGAATATTTTGATGACCTTGAATTTGACCTTTGCCCCTTCATTTTCAAGGCCACAGCACAAAATTGCTAATATCTCGCTGATTATTGAATTTACAGCTTAGCAATCAACTGTCGACATGATATATGCTTAATGTTATATATGCTGAATATTCTCTTGACCTTGAATTCAACCAGTGACCTGGCTAACATCTAAAATATTAAACATTAAACTTAATATTTTGATGATTTTGAATTTGACCTTTGCCCCTTCATTTTCAAGGCCACAGCACAAAATTGCTAATATCTCGCTGATTATTGAATTTACAGCTTAGCAATCAACTGTCGACATGATATATGCTTAATGTTATATATGCTGAATATTCTCTTGACCTTGAATTCAACCAGTGACCTGGCTAACATCTAAAATATTAAACATTGTCCGGTAACCTATCTTTGGCCCTTGGCCTAATTTTTGGACTTGGAAAATTTCACCCAATTTTCCTTCATAATGGGAGCTGTGCAGAGTAAACTTATAGAACACTTGAAGATAGAGCCTAAGTAATGGCACATTCAAATGGGAAACCATATATTGCGGTTTGAGTGATGACCTTGAATTCGACCTTCAATGACCTTGGAAGGTCAGAACGACCTTTTCTGTCGAAAAATGACCAATTTTGGACTTTGATGGCCATTTTCTCAAAAACTGTTTGATCAGTTTTGAGATTTTTGTTTTAAAACGTTCCCCTCATGTACCTCTATGATGTGTATAAGTTTCGTTGCCCTTGAATTGCCGGTCTGCGTGTGGTGGCCATTTTGATTTTTTGACGGGTCGGCGAAAAAAAATTTTTTTGTCCCAAATCAAGTCACTCGTTTTGAGCCATTTCCAGGAAAAAAAAAAAATAAATTTTTTTTTTGGCCATTGAAAAATTTTTTGGACCCAATTTTCATTCATAATGGGAGCTGTGCAGAGTAAACTCATAGAACACTTGAAGATGAGGCTACGTAATGGCACATTCAAATGGGAGACCATATATTGCGGTTTGAGTGATGACCTTGAATTCGACCTTCAATGACCTTGGGAGGTCAAAACGACCTTTTTTGTCGAAAAATGACCAATTTTGAATTTTGATGGCCATTTTCTCAAAAACTTTTTGTTTTAAAACATTCCCCTCATGTACCTCTATGATGTGTATAAGTTTCGTTGCCCTTGAATCGCCTGTCTGCGTGTGGCGGCCATTTTGATTTTTTGACGGGTCGGCAAAAAAAATTTTTTTTGTCCAAAATCAAGTCACTATTCGTTTTGAGCCATTTCCAGCAAAAAAAAAATTTTTTTTGGCCATTGAGGAATTTTTTGGACTTAGAAAATTTCACCAAATTTTTCCTTCATACTGGGAGCTGTGCGGAGTAAACTCATAGAAAACTTCAAAATAGAGCCTAAGTATTGGCACATTCAAATAGGAAATCATATATTGCGGTTTGAGTGATGACCTTGAATTTGACCTTCAATGAGCTTGGAAGGTCAAAAACGATGAAATTTGTCTTTGGTGGCCATTTTGTCTAAATCTATTGAGACAGTTTTTCTCAAAATCATATATAAGATTCTCTTTATGTACCTTTGTGATGTGTAATTTGATTTCGTATTATAGTCCATGCAGAAAATGTGTTTCCAGCAACATTTATGAACATGTTTTGACAATTAGAGTTCAAGATCAGTGTAACAATCTATATGTTGGAAAATCAATACTTTGCGTTTCTCATGATTGCCGGTAAGCTACAGCACCCTTGGTGCTATGTTTCAGTAGTATTTGGGGCGACAGGGATGGTGGGGCTACGGTGGATACACCCAAGCAGTCGTAGGCGACCGGAAGCGTCTAGTTATTTTGAGATATAGCAGATATTAGGTGAAACAAGATTGATGTTATCACAATATTTGAGAATGTTTGCTCTGTTCTCTAGGGGGACTATAACCAAGCCTTCCAATACTACTACCAGGCCACCCAGTTTGCTTCATCTAACTTTGTCTTGCCATTCTACGGGCTAGGACAAATGTACATCTTTTGTGGGGATAAGGAAAACGTAAGTAGTCCTCTGCTCACCATTAAATGAAAAATATATCGATCAATTTTAGTTTATTTTGTCATCTTATGGAACCTTTGATTTCCCTACATATTTGCAGGCAGCTGAGTGCTTGGAGAAGGTGTTGAAGGCTCAGCCCGGTAACTACGAAACCATGAAGATCCTGGGTTCGTTGTATGCAACCACAGAAGACCCAGAAAAGTTCAAGTTAGCCAAGGTACGTGTATCAGTTAGCCAAGGTACGTGTATCAGTTAGCCAAGGTACGTGTATCAGTTAGCCAAGGTACGTGTATCAGTTAGCCAAGGTACGTGTATCAGTTAGCCAAGGTACGTGTATCAGTTAGCCAAGGTACGTGTATCAGTTAGCCAAGGTACGTGTATCAGTTAGCCAAGGTACGTGTATCAGTTAGCCAAGGTACGTGTATCAGTTAGCCAAGGTACGTGTATCAGTTAGCCAAGGTACGTGTATCAGTTTACAAAGATATTCGTCATCGTCGTCCGCCACATTATCTGTTAACATTTTTAGATTAACGGCCCTTTGGGCTGATAAGCTATTGTCGTGGTATTTCGTCCGTCGTCCATCCGGGTCTGTAACTTTTTTTTGACGTGATGAATTTCCCCATAAATTTGTCGGAACATACCTTGGGCCAGTATCTAAAGACGTTTTTCAGCTTACCTGACCTATGGTCCGATAAACTATTGTCGTCAGGTTGCGTCCGGCGTCCGTCCGTTGGCGTCGGCAAACGCTGGGAAAAATCTGTTCGATGAATATTGCTGTAATACACAAAATATGTTCTACGGGCCCATATCTCCGGACCATTTTAGGTTACCGGACCTTTGGTCTGATAACCTATTGGCATGGCGTTGCGTCCGTCGTCCGTCCGGCGTTAACATTTTTATCTGTAAAGTTTACAATCGAATCTTTCTGAAATTTTGCACAAAAATGCCTAAAAATATTTTGAGAAAGAGGTATTTTTTTGTTTTTTGATTTTCGCATTGCGTCGAAAAACGCTCAATTTTGGACTTTGACGGCCATTTTCTCAAAAACTGTCTGATCAGTTTTGAGTTTTTGGTTTCAAAAGATTCTCCTTATGTACCTCTGTGATGTGTATAAGTTTGGTTGCCTTTGAATCGCCGGTCTTCGTGTGGCGGCCATTTTGAATTTTTGACGAGTCGGCGAAAAAAAATTTTTTCGCCCCAAATCGCATTACTATCCATTTTGGGCCATTTCTAGGCAAAAAAAAATTTTCACCCTTTGAAAAAAATTTTGGACTTGGAAAATTTTCGGCACTTTTTTCCTTCATAATGGGAGCTGCCCGGACTGTACTCATAGAACACTGGAAGATAGAGCTTAGAAATTGGCACTTTCAAATGGGAAGTCATATATGGCGACTTGTGTGGTGACCTTGAATTTGACCTTGGATGACCTTGAAAGGTCAAAACAGCCATTTTTGGGTCGAAAAATGGCCAATTTTGAACTTTGGCAGCCATTTTCTCAAAAACTGTCTGATCAGTTTTGAGATTTTTGCTTCAAAAGATTCCCCTAATGTACCTTCATGGTGTGTATAAGTTTTGTTGCCCTAGATTCACCGATCTCCGTGTGGCGGCCATTTTGAATTTTTCGCTCCAAATCGCATTACCATCCATTTTGGGCCATTTCTAGGCAAAAATTTGTTTATGGACCAATCTTTCTGAAATTTTGCACAAAAATGCACAAAAATAATTAGGCATCCCGATTGAAAATCGGGAGGCCTTATGTTTTTGTCTGTTTTTTTTTTTTTTTCTTCCGCCGTTTGGTTTCCGGATCATAACTCTTGAACGCCTTGATCTATCTTTCCAAAATTTTCACAGCTCATCCGAAATACTTTGCTCCTAACCCCTATTGTTTTTCGTCGAGATCCGAAATCCAAGATGGCCGCCAGCGGATATTTTGGGAAAAAAAATCGGGCGATTCCTGTCAATGTCATAATTTGATTCAGGCAATTTCCAGGGGAAAAAAATTTTTTGGGTGTATTTTTAGGTTACCGGACCTTTGGTCCGATAACCTATTGGCATGGCGTTGCGTCCGTCGTCCGTCCGTCCGTCCGTCCGTCCGTCCGTCCGGCGTTAACATTTTTATCTTTAAAGTTAATGATCAAATCTTTCTGAAATTTTGCACAAAAATGCCTAAAAATATTTTGAGAAGGAGGTATTTTTTTGTTTTTTGATTTTCGCATTTTTTTCAAAATGGCGGCCGTTTTTGTCGAAAAACGCGCAATTTTGGACTTTGACGGCCATTTTCTCAAAAACTGTCTGATCAGTTTTGAGTTTTTGGTTTCAAAAGATTCCCCTCATATACCTCTGTGATATGTATAAGTTTGGTTGCCCTAAATTTGCCGGTTTCCGTGTGGCGGCCATTTTGAATTTTTGGCGGGTCGGCGAAAAAAAATTTTTTCGCCCCAAATCGCATTACTATCCATTTTGGGCCATTTCTAAGGCAAAAAAAATTTTCACCCTTTGAAAAAAATTTTGGACTTAGAAAATTTTCGGCACTTTTTTCCTTCATAATGGGAGCTGTCCGGACTGCACTCATAGAACGCTTGATGATAGAGCTTAGAAATTGGCACTTTCAAAAGGGAAGTCATATATGACGACTTGTGTGGTGACTTTAAATTTGACCTTGGATGACCTTGAAAGGTCAAAACAGCCATTTTTGGGTCGAAAAATGCTCAAATTTGCATTTGGTCTGTATTTTCTCAAAAACTGTCTGGTCAGTTTTGAGAATTTTGTTTAAAAAAATTCCTCTTATATACTTCTGTGACGTGTATAAGTTTTGTTGCCCTTGCTTCGCCGATCTCCGTGTGGCGGCCATTTTGAATTTTTGGCGAGTCGGCGGAAAAATTTTTTTTCGCCCCAAATCGCATTACTATCCATTTTGGGCCATTTCTAGGGGGAAAAAATTTTTTTTCACCCTTTGAAAAAAATTTTGGACTTGGAAAATTTTCGGCACTTTTTTCCTTCATAATGGGAGCTGTCAAGACTGTACTCATGGAACGCTTGAAGATAGAGCTTAGAAATTGGCATTTTCAAATGGGAAGTCATATATGGCGACTTGTGTGGTGACCTCGAATTTGACCTTGGATGACCTTGGAAGGTCAAAACAGCCATTTTGGGGTAAAAAAATGCCCAGATTTGCCTCTATAGATGAAATGCTTGCAGATAGAGCTCATGTTTGCATTATGAACATACAGGAAGACATATATGGCACAACTAATGATGACCTTGAACTTGACGTCAGATGACCTTGAGTGCCAAATGTCTGACTTGGAATGTGTAAATTGACCTGAGCGGCCTAAACGATTCCACTCAACATATAGAATATCAAATGCTGCACACATACTTGTAATGGTAACATCGAAGTTCATACGGATGACCTTGATTGGTAAATCCCAAGGTCATATGTTTACACTGCGAACCTTGATTGGTAAAAGGTCTGTTACCTGCCAATGCTGCCATGGCCAAACCATAATTGTACGGTAACCTATCTTAGCCTTTGGGCTAATTTTTTTTTTGGGGGGGGACTTTTGGAACTTTTCCCTCGCCTGCCCCCATGCAGATGTAATACTGTAACTGAGCCATGCTACTGTATGCACTGACTGCAGCCTGCATGTCCAGCATGAGGCTAGGCTCTGCCCTCTCAGCCAGTGCAGTATATGAGAGCCCTGCTCAGTAATGCCTTACAAGATCAGCCACTCTGTCCAGCACAGCGATAGGCTCCGCCCCTCTCAGCCAGCCCTGCTCAGTCATGCCTTACAAGATCAGCCAGTCTGTCCAGCACAGCGATAGGCTCCGCCCTCTCAGCCAGCCCTGCTCAGTCATGCCTGACAAGTGCTACAGCTAGCATGTCCAACTTGACCCCAGGCTCATATGTATAGGATAATGCACAAGGACGAGGGTCTCTCGCCAATAGTGACCGAGTGCCCGAAGGGCACGAGGCCACTATTGGCGAGAGACCCGCGTCCGCGTGCATTATCTGACTTAGTGCAGGGGTCCCTATTTGCAGAAATAGTAACCTGCTGGTAATTCTGTTCAATAGTAACCTGTCAACAACAAAGGAAACGGCCCCAACCATGCACTAACCATACATAATCCCTCACTCCCCCCTCCAAAGCCTGGTTTACTAGTGTGTGTACATGGTAAAAGAATGAAGTTCCACCTCACAGAATACAATAGTTGGTTAATAAGCCAACACACATGACACAACATGCTTGGGGGATGATTTGCCCTGTCTGCATTTATATTGTACAAACATGTATTGTTTGAATGTTTTGTTATTCAACTCTATTTCACATGCAATGACCAAATCATCATTGTTTTAGTTAGCTGGGAAATGTTTGGCTTTGGTTATAATGTGAATGCGAAAATTCCGCTGTATTGTACAAGTTTTAAAATCACAAAATTGGCAAAGATGACACAGCATTCTTTTAGTCACGTATCATTTTACATTTGACAGGAGCACCTGGATAATATCACGAACATCCTGATTAAATATACTAGTACTCTGAATATTGGCTGGGTAGTACTCTGAATATTGGCTGGGTAATTGTCCATTCACTTTGGGTGGCAAATGTCTGGTGGGCCAAGTTGTCAAGATGATAGAAAGCAGTTCTGGTAAGAAACTGTCTGATGAGCTCTCACTCTTACCCACATACAATGGCCTATGTATCCTTTTTAGGTTACCGGACCTATGGTCCGATAACCTATTGGCATGGCGTTGCGTCCGTCGTCCGTCGTCGTCGTCCGTCGTCGTCGTCGTCGTCGTCGTCGTCCACATTTTTATCTTTTTTGTTTACGGGCGAATTTTTCTGAAATTTTGCACAAAAATACTTAAAAATAATTCAAGAAGGAGGTATTTTTTAGTTTTTTGATTTTCGCATTTTTTTCAAAATGGCGGCCATTTTCGACGAAAAATGCCCGATTTTGGACTTTGGCGGCCATTTTCTCAAAATCTGTTCAGTAACTTTTTAGGTTACCGGACCTATGGTCCGATAACCTATTGGCATGGCGTTGCGTCCGTCGTCCGTCGTCGTCCACATTTTTATCTTTTTTGTTTACGGGCGAATTTTTCTGAAATTTTGCAGAAAAATACTTAAAAATAATTCAAGAAGGAGGTATTTTTTAGTTTTTTGATTTTCGCATTTTTTTCAAAATGGCGGCCGTTTTCGACGAAAAATGCCTGATTTTGGACTTTGGCGGCCATTTTCTCGAAATCTGTTCAGTAACTTTTTTTCTTTTTGATACATAAGACTCCTCATATGTACTTCTATGATGTCTATAAATTTCGTTGCGCTTGAATCGCTCGAAGTGGGCCATTTTGGCCCAAACTCGGCCCAAATGGGACTTTCCCATGTTAAATTCTCCTATGCTTTATAATGGGACACATTATGCCTAATATCTCACTTGATATTGAGATTAGAGACTAGGAATCAATTGTGAACATATAGGAAATGATATATGCTGAATATTCTCGTGACCTTGAATTTGACCTCTGACCTCAGTTTCAAGGTCAGAGCACAAAATGGCTTATATCTCGCTTATTATCGACTCTACAGCTTAGGAATCAATTGTGGACATATAGGAAATGATATATGCTGAATATTCTGATGACCTTGAATTTGACCTTCGACCTCATTTTCAAGGTCACAGGACAAAATGGCTAATATCTCGCTTGTTATCGACTTTACAGCTTAGCAATCAATTATGAACATATAGGAAAAATGATGCAGATTATTGTCATGACCTTGAATTTGACCTTTGACCTCATTTTCAAGGTCACAGGACGAAATGGCTAATATCTCACTTATTATCGATTTTACAGCTTAGGAATCAATTTTGGACATATAGGAAATGATATATGCTGAATATTCTCGTGATCTTGAATTTGATCTCTGACCTCATTTCCAAAGTCCAAGGACAAACTGGCTCATATCTTGCTCCTCTATTTATCGTATGGCTTGGGAATCAATTGTGGACATCATATAGAAAATGATATACAATGAATATTGTGATGACCTTGAATTTGACTTTTGCCCCTTCATTTTCAAGGCCACAGCACAAAATTGCTAATATCTCTCTGATTATTGAATTTACAGCTTAGCAATCAACTGTGGACATGATATATGCTTAATGTTATATATGCTGAATATTCTTTTGACCTTGAATTCAACCACTGACCTGGCTAACATCTAGAATATTAAACATTGTCCGGACCTCATTTTCAAGGTCACATGACAAAATGGCTAATATCTCGCTTATTATCGACTTTACAGCTTAGGAATCAATTGTGAACATGTAGGAAATGATATATGCTGAATATTCTCGTGACCTTGAATTTGACCTTTGACCTCATTTCCAAGGTCACAGGACAAAATTGCTAATATCTCGCTTATTATCGACTTTACAGCTTAGGAATCAATTGTGAACATATAGGAAATGATATATGCTGAATATTCTCGTGACCTTGAATTTGACCTTTGACCTCATTTTTAAGGTCACAGGACAAAATGGCCAATATCTTGCTTCTTAGCGACTTTACAGCTTAGGAATCAATTGTGAACATATAGGAAATGATATATGCTGAATATTCTAGTGACCTTGAATTTGACTTTTGACCTCATTTTCAAGGTCACATGACAAAATGGCTAATATCTTGCTTATTATCGACTTTACAGCTTAGGAATCAATTGTGAACATATAGGAAATGATATATGCTGAATATTCTCATGACCTTGAATTTGACCTTTGACCTCATTTCCAAGGTCACAGACAAAATTGCTAATATCTCGCTTATTATTGACTTTACAGCTGCCTCTGGCAAGTCAGGTAATAGGAAGCGTGCTTCCTCGAAAGCTTTGGAGGTCGATCACTCGTCCCTTTTTGATGGCGATCAGGGCTTCGAACTGGCTATTCTTCATAGACCATGGAGCTTTGCTCGATGAGTCATTCGGGTCCTCAGTTTCGAGGCTCGAGGGGGCAGGGAACCCCATGTTTCGGGAGCGGGCGCACGATCGTTCTTGCGATCGTTCGTTCTTGCGATCGTGAGTCGCAGCACTGTGATCATACTCTCGATCGTACGCGATCGAGGGTCGATCAGTGTTTTGTTGGGTCGTTCCCCAACAGGACCCAAGTCCTGTATTCTCTGGTGTAAGCCGTTTGACGGGCGCTACCAGGGACCAGGCATCCTCTCGTCTCGCTCAGGAGGGCCCTCTGGGTCGTCCATGAAAAACTCAGTTCGGGTCTTTCAGGGGAGGGGGTGAGGGGCGTGGTTATTGACGATCGGGACCATTCCTCATCGGAGGACGAGGGTAACGATCGGGGCGAAGGTTCTAATTAACGCATTTCAGCAGAAATGCCTTTATGGTTTTGTCAAAAAAAAATTTTTCTTTTATTAGCTTACCGGCCCATAAGGGCCGATAAGCTATTGTCGTGGTTTTTCCTCCGTCGTCGTCCGCCACATTATCTGTTAACATTTTTATCTTTTTTTCGGGCTGATGAATTTGTCCGTAAATTTGTTTTTGAAAATGGCTGTTTTTGCATGTTCTCAACTTTAAAAATTATTTTCTCAAAAACTGTCTGATCAGTTTTAAGATTTTAGTTTCAAAATGTTCCCCTCATGTATCTTTATGATGTGTATAAGTTTTGATGCTCTTGTATCGCCGGTCTGCGTGTGGCGGCCATTTTGATATTGCTTACAGGGCCCAAGTAGGACTTTCCCATGTTAAATTCTCCTATGCTTTATAATGGGCCACAATGTTCTAGATATCTCACTTAATATTGAGATTAGAGACTCGGAATCAATTGTGGACATATAGGAAATGATATATGCTGAATATTCTTGTGACCTTTGACCTCATTTTCAAGGTCACAGAACAAACTGGCTAATATCTCGCTTATTATCGACTTTACAGCTTAGAAATCTATTATGACCCTATAGGAAATGATATACGCCGAAAATTCTGATGAACTTTAATCTGACCTTTGACCTCATTTTCAAGGTCAAGAGCACAAAATCACTAATATCTCGCTTTTTATTCACTTTACAGCTTGGGAATCAACTGTGGACATATAAGAAATGAAAAAAACTGAATATTCTCATGACTTTGAATGTGACCTTTGACCTTATTTTCAAGGTCAAAGCACAAAATGGCCAATATCTCGCTTATTATCGACTTCCCAGCTTAGGAATCAATTGCGGACATATAGGAAATGATATATGTCGAATACTCTGAAGACCTTGAAATTTACCTTTGACCTAATTTTCAAGGTCAAAGCACAAAATGGCTATTATCTCGCTTATTATCGACTTTACAGCTTAGAAATCAAATGTGGACATATCAAATGTGGAAATGATATTTGCTGAATATACTTGTAACCTTGAAGTTACCGGATCATCAGTCTGATCACCTATTGGCTAGCCGGTAAGCTACAGGTCCCTTGGGCCTATGTTTTGTTTTTGCAGCAACACCTGAAGACGGTGACGGAGCAGTTCCCTGACGATGTTGAGGCTTGGATTGAACTGGCCCAGATCATGGAGATGTCTGACATCCAGGTAAGCACTGACAGTTTCTGAGAAAATTAGTATTGAGAATATTGCAAGAAAAGTGTTGAGTGAAATCAGGAAATTGACTTCGCTGTAGATAAGAAATAACTGGTAATGAGAGCTTCTAATCAAATTAAAGATAAACCCTCACGTTCACAGTAAAAATCGAAACACTGAGATTTTAGTGAAATTTCGAATATACATTAAATATAATGTTATTTGATAAAAAATTAAAGAAAAACAGTGAAATAACGAATATATCGCGGGTTTACTATGCCACCTAAAGATCAATGAAAAACGTAATTTACCCAGGCCAGCATACACCTATAATACACAGGCCAGCATACACCTGTAATGTACATATATACACAGGCCACCATACACCTGTAATGTACATATATACACAGGCCAGCATACACCTGTAATGTACATATATACACAGGCCAGCATACACCTGTAATGTACATATATACACAGACCAGCATACACCTGTAATATACATATATACACAGACCAGCATACACCTGTAATGTACATATATACACAGACCAGCATACACCTGTAATGTACATATATACACAGGCCAGCATACACCTGTAATGTACATATATACACAGGCCAGCATACACCTGTAATGTACATATATACACAGGCCAGCATACACCTGTAATGTACATATATACACAGGCCAGCATACACCTGTAATGTACATATATACACAGGCCACCATACACCTGTAATGTACATATTTACACAGGCCAGCATACACCTGTAATGTACATATATACACAGACCAGCATACACCTGTAATGTACATATATACACAGACCAGCATACACCTGTAATGTACATATATACACAGGCCACCATACACCTGTAATGTACATATATACACAGGCCAGCATACACCTGTAATGTACATATATACACAGGCCAGCATACACCTGTAATGTACATATATACACAGGCCTGCATACACCTGTAATGTACATATATACCCAGGCCAGCATACACCTATAATGTACATATATACACAGGCCACCATACACCTGTAATGTACATATATACACAGGCCACCATACACCTGTAATGTACATATATACACAGGCCACCATACACCTGTAATGTACATATATACACAGGCCAGCATACACCTGTAATGTACATATATACACAGGCCAGCATACACCTGTAATGTACATATATACCCAGGCCTGCATACACCTGTAATGTACATATATACACAGGCCACCATACACCTATAATGTACATATATACACAGGCCACCATACACCTATAATGTACATATATACACAGGCCAGCATACACCTGTAATGTACATATATACACAGGCCAGGATACACCTGTCATGTACATATATACACAGGCCTGCATACACCTGTAATGTACATATATACCCAGGCCAGCATACACCTGTAATGTACATATATACACGGGCCTGCATACACCTGTAATGTACATATATACACAGGCAGCATACACCTGTAATGTACATATATACACAGGCCAGCATACACCTGTAATGTACATATATACACGGGCCTGCATACACCTGTAATGTACATATATACACAGGCAGCATACACCTGTAATGTACATATATACACAGGCCAGCATACACCTGTAATGTACATATATACACAGGCCAGCATACACCTGTAATGTACATATATACACAGGCCAGCATACACCTGTAATGTACATATATACACAGGCCAGCATACACCTGTAATGTACATATATACACAGACCAGCATACACCTGTAATGTACATATATACCCAGGCCAGCATACACCTATAATGTACATATATACACAGGCCAGCATACACCTGTAATGTACATATATACACAGGCCACCATACACCTGTAATGTACATATATACACAGGCCAGCATACACCTGTAATGTACATATATACACAGGCCAGCATACACCTGTAATGTACATATATACACAGGCCACCATACACCTGTAATGTACATATATACACAGGCCACCATACACCTGTAATGTACATATTTACACAGGCCAGCATACACCTGTAATGTACATATATACACAGGCCAGCATACACCTGTAATGTACATATATACACAGGCCTGCATACACCTATAATGTACATATATACACAGGCCAGCATACACCTGTAATGTACATATTTACACAGGCCAGCATACACCTGTAATGTACATATATACACAGGCCAGCATACACCTGTAATGTACATATATACACAGGCCAGCATACACCTGTAATGTACATATATACCCAGGCCAGCATACACCTGTAATGTACATATATACACAGGCCACCATACACCTGTAATGTACATATATACACAGGCCAGCTTACACCTGTAATGTACATATATACACAGGCCAGCATACACCTGTAATGTACATATATACACAGGCCACCATACACCTGTAATGTACATATATACACAGGCCAGCATACACCTGTAATGTACATATATACACAGGCCACCATACACCTGTAATGTACATATATACACAGGCCAGCTTACACCTGTAATGTACATATATACACAGGCAGCATACACCTGTAATGTACATATATACACAGGCCAGCATACACCTGTAATGTACATATATACCCAGGCCAGCATACACCTGTAATGTACATATATACACAGGCCACCATACACCTGTAATGTACATATATACACAGGCCAGCTTACACCTGTAATGTACATATATACACAGGCCAGCATACACCTGTAATGTACATATATACACAGGCCACCATACACCTGTAATGTACATATATACACAGGCCTGCATACACCTGTAATGTACATATATACACAGGCCAGCATACACCTGTAATGTACATATATACACAGGCAGCATACACCTGTAATGTACATATATACACAGGCAGCATACACCTGTAATGTACATATATACACAGGCCAGCATACACCTATAATGTACATATATACACAGGCCAGGTGCGTATCCTCTGCATCTATCAGCATAAATCCTGCCCTTCTCTTCTACATTTTGGCGGATGAAATAACCTTTTTAGGTTACCGGACCTTTGGTCCGATAACCTATTGCCGTGGCGTTGCGTCCGGCGTCCGTCGTCGTCGTCGTCCGTCGTCGTCCGTCGTCGTCCGTCTACATTTTTATCTTTAAAGTTTACGATCGAATCTTTCTGAAATTTTGCACAAAAATGCCTAAAAATATTTCGAGAGGGAGGTATTTTTTAGTTTTTTGATTTTCGCAATTATTTGAAAATGGCGGCCGTTTTCGTCGAAAAATGGCCAATTTTGGACTTTAGCTGTCGTTTTCTCAAAATCTGTTCAGTAACTTTTTTTCTTATTCATGCATAACACTCCTCATATGTACCTCTGTGACATGTATAAATTTCGTTGCCCTTGAATCGCTCGAAGTGGGCCATTTTGGGCCCAAACTCGGCCCAAATGGGACTTTCCCATGTTAAATTCTCCTATGCTTTATAATGGGACACACTAAGCCTAATATCTCACTTAATATTGAGATTAGAGACTAGGAATCAATTGTGGACATATAGGAAATGATATCTGCTGAATATTGTCGTGACCTTGAATTTGACCTTTGACTTCATTTTCAAGGTCACAGGACAAAATGGCTAATATCTCGCTTATTATCGACTTTACAGCTTAGGATTCAATTGTGAACATATAGGAAATGATATATGCTGAATATTCTCATGATTTTGAATTTGACCTTTGACCTCATTTTCAAGGTCACATGACAAAATGGCTAATATCTCGCTTATTATCGACTTTACAGCTTAGGAATACATTGTGAACATATAGGAAATGATATATGCTGATTTTTCTCGTGACCTCGAATTTGACCTTGACCTCATTTCCAAGGTCACAGGACAAAATTGCTAATATCTCGCTTATTATCGACTTTACAGCTTAGTAATCAATTGTGAACATATAGGAAACGATATATTCTGAATATTCTCATGACCTTGAATTTGACCTTGGACCTTAATTTCAAGGTCAGTCATTTTATTTTCAAGGTCAGAATACAAAATGGCTTATATCTCTCTTATTATCAAATTCACAGCTAGGGGTCCATAGTGATCATATAGGAAATGATGTATGCTGAATATTTTGGTGATCTAGAATTTGACCTTTGATCCAATTTTCAAGGTCAGAGAACAAAATGGCTAATATGTCGCTTATTATCATCTTTACAGCTTAGGAATCAATTGCGAATATAGAGGAATGATATATACTGAATCTTTTCATGAACTTGAACTTTGACCTCATTTTCTAGGTCACATCACCGATCACAGAATGGCTAATATCTCACTTATTATCGACTTTACAGCTTAGGAATTTATTGTGGACATACTAGAAGTGATATATTTGTTGCAAAATTATTTTCAAGGTCACTGGACAAAAGGCTAATATCTAAAATGTATATTGTCCGGTAACCTTTCTTAGCCCTTGGGCTAATTTTTACAATGAATTCTGTCCATCTTGTTTTGTTATCCATGATTTTTCCCGAAATTTTCTGACATTGTTTTCACAGCGTTGACAGTTGTCATTGGTAACTAAGCAGAACACGCGCTCGTCCGAATACGTTATAACGTTGTACATGTCTCATTCGCCAGGTGTCTCAAGAACACCGCGGTTTACCTTTAAAGGCCCATGTATCGCAGGTTACTCCTTGTTCTAAATTCAGTGAGAATTAAAAATGTGCCAGATTCATTAAATGCCATTCATTCAGTGGGTGAGTATATTAGCAGAGTGAGTGCACCACATGGCCAGATTATCCTTACTACATATGTACTAATAACTTGCGAATATGACAATGGAATAGAAACAATGTATTCTTATGTACAAATATTCCTCATTTGTTTGTGTCAGGGCGCTTTGTCGGCTTATGATACAGCCACACGAATACTGCGAGAGAAAGTCGAGGCTGACGTTCCACCAGAAATCCTCAACAATGTTGCCGCGTTGCACTTCCGACAGGGGGAGCTGCAGAAAGCTAAGGTACTTTAGAATTCACTGGATGTATACCACAGAAACACAATGGTTTTATCTCCTATATTAGCATACATATGCCTTGCATCCACCCTTATGATTCTTTAGGTATTTTCAGACAGTGTTCAGGAGTATTAGCTTCCAGTAGATGCAGTGTCAATAACATCCATCACCACTTCTGATGCCTGTTACTATGGTTACAGGATTACTACCAGCAGTCCCTGGAGCGCTCCCAGTGTGAGCGAGAACACGACGAGACATACTACAGCGCCATCTCCGTCACCACCTCATACAATCTCGCACGCCTCCACGAGGCCATGCATGAGTACGACAAGGCCGAGAAGTGGTACAAAAACATCCTCCGAGAACATCCCAACTATGTCGACTGTGAGAGCAGAAGCGAGCACATTTAGAAAACTAGATTAGAAATTAGAACTTTCGCAAGAAAATGCAGAAATTGTACTTGCCATTTTAATGTGGAAACACCTGCTGTTCGATGGAAACTTTTACTTAGTGGCAGTCCATTACATGACATCCACTCTGCTGGCATGATTGAAAATTGTTTGACTTGTTTTGTTGCCTAGGTTATTTGAGACTCGGTTGTATGGCGAGAGACCGAGGGCAGATCTACGAGGCTTCTGAGTGGTTCAAGGAAGCTCTTCAGATCAATCAGGTCAGTGAACCTACAACCAGATATTTACATGTAGAGTATTAATGAGGTATTATCACCACTGTCCAAGCTGTGAATCCTCGTCAGTTAACTAATAAATACGGTGCTAATGATTATGTTACTAATACTTGTAAGAAGTTACTGATACTTACAAGTGTGATATTGTGCAAAAAATATCTTTTCGTGTTTATTACATTGACTGCAGGATCACCCGGATGCGTGGTCACTGATTGGGAACCTGCACATTGGCAAGCAGGAATGGCGACCGGGACAGAAGAAATTTGAGCGAATCTTGCAGTGTCCTGGAACAAACGATGACCCTTACTCTATGATCGCACTCGGGAACGTGTGGTTACAGACTCTACATCACCCCATGAGGGATAAAGAAAAGGTGCTGTGAAAGCATTTTATTGTTTCTTTCAAGGGATTCTTTTATGTATGTTCGTGATGTAGAATTGCATCCATTGTTGAAGGTTTGTGCATGCTTTATTTCATCAATTATAAGTAATCAAAAGCTTTCAAAGTAAACAATTGCCTTATTGGAGGACTAATGAGAAGCGAAAATGTTGAATTTTCTTGAAGGATGTTCTGTGTTGTAGGAGAAGCGTCACCAAGAGAGGGCGCTGCAGATGTACCGAGCTGTCCTGAGAAATGACGGACACAATATGTGGGCAGCTAATGGGATTGGTATGTCTCCCGTTAATATTCCTAGCTGACATAGCATACCAAGTATTATCTGCATTGACAAATTTGCCCATATTGCTTGTTTTGGAAACTGATGATTAGCTTCAGTGCCTGCTATTGATAAATTGGAAGCCAACCTCAAATTCATGGTGGATTGTCAGTATGTTTACCAACATTTCATGGTGGATTGTCAGTATGTTTACCAACATTTCATGGTTGATTGTCAGTATGTTTACCAACATTTCATGGTTGATTGTCAATATGTTTACCAACATTTCATGGCTGATTGTCAATATGTTTACCAACATTTCATGGTTGATTGTCAGTATGTTTACCAACATTTCATGGTTGATTGTCAGTATGTTTACCAACATTTCATGGTGGATTGTCAGTATGTTTACCAACATTTCATGGCTGATTGTCAATATGTTTACCAACATTTCATGGTTGATTGTCAGTATGTTTACCAACATTTCATGGTTGATTGTCAGTGTGTTTACCACATTTCATGGTTGATTGTCAGTATATTTACCAACATTTCATGGTGGATTGTCAGTATGTTTACCAACATTTCATACACCATTCAGGTTGTGTCTTGGCTCACAAGGGGCACATCAACGAAGCCAGAGACATTATCGCCCAAGTCCGCGAGACCACGGCCGATTTCTCCGACGTGTGGCTCAACATCGCTCACATCTACGTGGAGCAGAAACAGTTCGCTGCTGCGATTCAAATGGTAACTTTGAAAACTCAAGAACATAACATTGAAAAAGTGAAAAAATCAGCGAGAAACAAAAATTAACTTATAGCACATTTGAAATATGAATGAGGCTTGCTAAGATACAGACCATTAAGTATTACAGCAATACAGCGACAAGAAACAATATACATGAGGTACAATCCAGCAAAACACCTTATCAAAAAATTAACTGTCTCTCCACCTACACAGTACGAGAATTGCCTGCGAAAGTTCTACAAGTTCCACAACACGGAGGTGCTGATGTACCTGGCTCGGGCGTACTACAAGAGTGGTAACCTGCGGGATTGTAAGCAGACGCTGCTCAAGGCTCGCCACGTCTCCCCCGGTGACACCGTCCTCCTCTACAACATGACCCTCGTCCAGCAGAAGCTTGCCATGTCAATCCAGAAGGATGAGAAGAGCAACTTGAAGACCGTTCTGGGCGGCGTGGAGGACCTCAAACTGGCACAGAGGTCAGGCGAACAGTCGAGTAGAGTCCTTGTCTTGCCATACTCTTATATATATACTGAATTCCTGTTGTCAGAGTGATTGGTGTTCAATAAATACTGGTTAATATTCATTTGAGGCTTTGATAGGTACAGTCCATTTACATTTGCGTGATGAAATGGAATAGATGGGCTCTATCCAAATCTGGGTCTGCAAAACAAAGCAGTATACAGTGGTCCCCCTCAGATAAGACCTACCCTTCTGCCACAAAATTAAGGTCTTATCTAAGGGGATGTCTTATTAGAGGGGTTCATTTACATGTTAAAGTCATTCTAGCGTCACAAGAAAAAGTCTTTCCAGAGGGGGAAGTCTTCCTTGAGGGGGGGTCTTATCTGAGGGGGACCACTGTAGTTCTCATTGCACATAATGACATTTGAAGCACATGCTCGTATTGGCATATCATCATGGCTGATATATACAATGTTTGGCTAACCCGTACAGATACTTCAAATACCTGAGTGACCATGGAGATCGCATGCGGTTTGACCTGGCCCAGGCCGCGGCTCAGGCGAGACAGTGTGGCGATTTACTGAGTCAGGCGCAGTATCACGTCGCTCGCACCCGTAAAATCGACGAACAGGAGCGAGAATTGCATCGTAAACAGGAGGAGGAACGTGACGCCATCAAACAGAAACAGCTCCATGAACAGGTGAGTGTTCTCCTGATCAGGACTTCAGAGTAGTGTTATATATGGAATTCTGGATATCATGTAGTTATATCATGTCCAGTATTGAAGTCAGTTTTGAGACTTAGTGGCATTTCAAAGTGAACTTTGAAGTCTATGAGTGATATATGAAAATGTAAACGAACTGCATTGTTTGAAAGATTTGTCATAGATCCCTGTTGTGTGGTTTCCAGCAAGAAAAGCAGCAACTGGATGAGGAAAAGAAAAAGAGGCATTTGGAGCAGCGAGCCAAGTACATCGAGAAAACCAAGGACATTCTCGTCATCGAGCCGATTGCGGAGAAGAAAACACGACGATCGGGCAAGGTTGGTCAAATAATCTGTCATGAATGTCATGCTAAAAGTTGATACGGCAGAAATTGATGGTAGTTGTAAAAATGGTCATATTATGAAATAAGCTAAAGGAGGACTTCCTATCGAATTCAAACGCAATTTGGTAACATATGAGTTTCACGCACATGGAGTATTCATTCAGATGACTTCAAAATCGAAGAGATCATATGTTTATTTTATACATCACCAACCTAAACTACTACATGCTCCTTTTCGATCCTTTGGATCGTTCTGGGTAGAAATTCGCGTACTGAAAGCAAGGCACGATCGTCTGCCTGCATGACTCGAGCGCTCCTTCTGCCGCCAAAAACCGCTGCGCAGAAGCTTCGCTTTTCTGTCCTAAAATGAAAACATAGGCCCAAGAGACCTGTAGCTTAAATTTGACCTTTGACCTCATTTTCAAGGTCAGAGCACAAAATGGCTGATATCTCACTTATTATCAACTTTACAGCTTAGGAATCCATAGTGAACATGGAAATGATATATGCTGAATATTTTGGGGACCTTGAGTTTGACTTTTGACCTCATTCACAATTTCAAAAGAACACTACTACAAACTGGCCAAACTACAAATGATATATGCTGAATATTCTCATGACCTCGAATTGACCGATGACCTTATTTTCAAGGCCATGGGACAAAAGGCTAATATCTGAAATACTTGTCCGGTAACCTTCCTTAGCCCTTGGGCTAATTTTTAATTTTTTTGAATAAAACTCAGGTTATTTTTGTGACAAACTGAAATAGGATTGCATCAAATAATAGACTAAATGACTGGACACACTTGGATTATTTTCATGAACAGAACAAAAAAACAGTGGAACAGAAGTCGGGGAAACCAATGGCAGTCAAGTCCAAGTTTGCAGACTCCAGAGCAAGGATGAAGCAGAAAAAGAATCTAGAAGAGACCTCAGAACCGGTACCAGAATCTGAAGTCAAGGCTGATGTTCCAGAAGTCAGCGAGTCAGAGCAAACCAAGACGTTTGACGCCGTGTTCTCCCAAGTCAACAGCCTTGTGTCTGGAACTAGCTTCCACTGTGAAGGTTTGCTTGTCGTGTAAAAGAGTTACTTTTGTGGGCCACGAATTTAGAATTAAGGCATTTCAGCAGAAATGCCTTCATGGTTTTAGCAGAATTTTTTTTTTTTTTCGCCCTTTTGGTTTCCGGACGGTAACTTTAGATTGCCTTGATCGATCCTTGTCAAATTTTCACCACTAGTCAGAAATGATATGTGGAAGAACCCTATTCTTTTTGAGCCGGCTCCGAGGTCCGTGAGGTCAGTGAGGATGAAATCAAGGTTTTTGGTTTCCGGACGATAACTCGAAAAATATTCAGGCAATAAATGCAGAACTCTGCATGGAGGTTCATATAACACCACAATACACTATTGATTTTGGGATCAATCCATCAAACGACCTTTGACCTAGAGGTCAAAATAATTTTTTGCTGATTTATCCTTGAGGCTTCCTGCATATCTCAGAAATGGTGCGTCGTAGAGTGAAACGGACGTTATTTTCGGACTCATCGCTCTAGACAAACATGTCTTTGGGTTTTTTTTTTTTTTTTATTCGACTCCGAGGTCCGTGAGGATGAAATCAAGGCCGATTTTGAGACTTGGTTTCCGGACGATAACTCGAAAAATATTCAGGCAATAGATGCAGAACTTTGCATGGAGGTTTATATACCACCAGGGAAGAACCCTATTGATGTTGGGATTGATCCGTCAAACAACCTGCATATTTCGTTTTCGTCGATATCTCGGAAACGGTGCGTCGTAGAGCGAAACAGACGTTATTTTCAGACTCGTCGACCTAGACAAACATGCTAAGGGGTATTATGGATGAATTTTGACCTTGACCCGAAATTTTTTTGCCGAGTCGGCATTTTTTGTTTTCGGCGATATCTCGGATATTGATATCTTTGTCGCTCTAGACAAACATGTCTATGGTTTGTTAGGGATGAACTTTGACCTTGACCTGAAATTATTTTGTCGTAGAGCCCATGGTAAACATATTATAAATATTATAAATTAGTCTTAACACCGAAATGCCTCCAAGGCATCTTTAGGCCTTGACGTTTAGTTGAGTTTATATCCACGGATATCAGTTCTGCATACTGAAATAAAATGTTTATTGATTGTGTCAAAATATTGTGGTGTATGCGCTATACACATATATACATATACATCCTTTCAGCTAGCAGTCCCCTACGACAACCAGAGGACCGTGCCCGATGCAGCAGTTTGTTTATGTCGGCCGTGAAAAACTCCATGGCCAAGCCATCGCTGGAGAGCAGTCCCGCAATGAGGGGGCCTGGTCCCGCCACCGCCAAGAACCTTGACACCGCCTTCGCTGAAGCACTCCAGCCAGAAAAGTCGACGGACGCTGCGCCAGCAAGCACAGAAACTGAAGCATTTAACGAACAGTCAACTGTCACGATATCGCAAACTTCCACCATTGACAGGCCTTCAGTGCCCGTCTTACCTGAGCCTGTGGACTTGATGAGAAAGTTCGCATCGAAAAACCTGTGTAGTCCTGCAGTGGGCCCACTGGAGCAGGGTCTGAGTGACACAGGACTTCTCAACCCCCTCGTAAATACCGGCAATTTGGAGAATGTTATCAGTATGCAGGACACACCGAGTCAGGTTGGTTCTATCTTTATAGTATACTCCCTGCATTAATATTCGAATACCAGGAGAAAAGGCAATATAAATTTCAGGACTTTTTTGGAAATATTCATGAAAAAAAAAAACTGACCCGAAGAACCTCAAAGATTTTATTTATGATAAATTGTAGAATTGTTTATTGTCCAGTCGACAGGTGTTTTATCATCCCTCGGCCAGCAGCCGAGTTTTTTCACTCCTGACGATTCAGTTGTCCACACTCCAAAGCGACAAAGACTGGAATTCAGGTACATTTGTATGAATTTTCTAAAACTCCTCGCACAAATAAATGCAGACACATGAATTTCTGATTTTTATGAGAATAATGAGAAAAATATGTTTTTGTATAAACATAACCATGATTACGACATCACAATTTTCATGCGAAACTGCATGTAGAAATTTTCTGTGTTATATTCCAACAGAGATTCCACACGGACGCTAACATACCCAGAGCCATCATTGTTTAGCCCCGCAAGACAGCTGGAGACAGGTTGCCTGGTTAGCTCAGTTCGTATGTGGGCTGACTTCTCACCAATGCAGTCGGTTTAGGCGCGGGTTCGATCCCCGGCCTCGGCAGTATGTGAGGTGGTATGTGGTCGCCAAACCGGGCAAGTGGGTTTTCACCAGGTTCTCTGGTTTCCTCCCACACTAATGACCACCCTTACGCCAAGATCCGATCCAACAAGAGATGTTAATATAAGCTGATGCTTGTTCATCAATTGTTGTAAAATAAATGAAAAAAAAAAAGACAGCTGGACCCTAACAGTGAACCGATGCCGCTTGATTCACCTGTCCCAGTGGAACCAAGTACCTGATGGGCAAACCCTCGGGACTCCTAGGTACAGTCACTGGAACCAAGTACCTGATGGGTGAACCCTCAGGACTCCCAGGTACAGTCACTGGAACCAAGTACCTGATGGGTGAACCCTGAGGACTCCCAGGTACAGTCACTGGAACCAAGTACCTGATGGGTGAACCCTGAGGACTCCCAGGTACAGTCACTAGAACCAAGTACCTGATGGGTGAACCCTCAGGACTCCCAGGTACAGTCACTGGAACCAAGTACCTGATGGGTGAACCCTCAGGACTCCCAGGTACAGTCACTGGAACCAAGTACCTGATGGGTGAACCCTCAGGACTCCCAGGTACAGTCACTGGAACCAAGTACCTGATGGGTGAACCCTCAGGACTCCCAGGTACAGTCACTGGAACCAAGTACCTGATGGGTGAACCCTCAGGACTCCCAGGTACAGTCACTGGAACCAAGTACCTGATGGGTGAACCCTCAGGACTCCCAGGTACAGTCACTGGAACCAAGTACCTGATGGGTGAACCCTCAGGACTCCCAGGTACAGTCACTAGAACCAAGTACCTGATGGGCGAACCCTCAGGACTCCCGGGTACAGTCACTAGAACCAAGTACCTGATGGGTGAACCCTCAGGACTCCCAGGTACAGTCACTAGAACCAAGTACCTGATGGGTGAACCCTCAGGACTCCCAGGTACAGTCACTGGAACCAAGTACCTGATGGGTGAACCCTCAGGACTCCCAGGTACAGTCACTGGAACCAAGTACCTGATGGGTGAACCCTCAGGACTCCCAGGTACAGTCACTGGAACCAAGTACCTGATGGGTGAACCCTCAGGACTCCCAGGTACAGTCACTGGAACCAAGTACCTGATGGGTGAACCCTGAGGACTCCCAGGTACAGTCACTGGAACCAAGTACCTGATGGGTGAACCCTCAGGACTCCCAGGTACAGTCACTGGAACCAAGTACCTGATGGGTGAACCCTCAGGACTCCCTGGTACAGTCACTGGAACCAAGTACCTGATGGGTGAACCCTCAGGACTCCCAGTTACAGTCACTGGAACCAAGTACCTGATGGGTGAACCCTCAGGACTCTCAGGTACAGTCACTGGAACCAAGTACCTGATGGGTGAACCCTCAGGACTCCCAGGTACAGTCACTGGAACCAAGTACCTGATGGGTGAACCCTCAGGACTCCCAGGTACAGTCACTGGAACCAAGTACCTGATGGGTGAACCCTCAGGACTCCCAGGTACAGTCACTGGAACCAAGTACCTGATGGGTGAACCCTCAGGACTCCCAGGTACAGTCACTGGAACCAAGTACCTGATGGGTGAACCCTCAGGACTCCCGGGTACAGTCACTGGGACCAAGTACCTGATGGGTGAACCCTCAGGACTCCCAGGTACAGTCACTGGAACCAAGTACCTGATGGGTGAACCCTCAGGACTCCCAGGTACAGTCACTAGAACCAAGTACCTGATGGGTGAACCCTCAGGACTCCAGGTACAGTCACTGGAACCAAGTACCTGATGGGTGAACCCTCAGGACTCACAGGTACAGTCACTAGAACCAAGTACCTGATGGGTGAACCCTCAGGACTCCCAGGTACAGTCACTGGAACCAAGTACCTGATGGGTGAACCCTCAGGACTCCCAGGTACAGTCACTGGAACCAAGTACCTGATGGGTGAACCCTCAGGACTCCCAGGTACAGTCACTGGAACCAAGTACCTGATGGGTGAACCCTCAGGACTCCCAGGTACAGTCACTGGAACCAAGTACCTGATGGGTGAACCCTCAGGACTCCCAGGTACAGTCACTAGAACCAAGTACCTGATGGGTGAACCCTCAGGACTCCCTGGTACAGTCACTAGAACCAAGTACCTGATGGGTGAACCCTCAGGACTCCCAGGTACAGTCACTGGAACCAAGTACCTGATGGGTGAACCCTCAGGACTCCCTGGTACAGTCACTAGAACCAAGTACCTGATGGGTGAACCCTCAGGACTCCCTGGTACAGTCACTAGAACCAAGTACCTGATGGGTGAACCCTCAGGACTCCCAGGTACAGTCACTGGAACCAAGTACCTGATGGGTGAACCCTCAGGACTCCCAGGTACAGTCACTGGAACCAAGTACCTGATGGGTGAACCCTCAGGACTCCCTGGTACAGTCACTGGAACCAAGTACCTGATGGGTGAACCCTCAGGACTCCCAGGTACAGTCACTAGAACCAAGTACCTGATGGGTGAACCCTCAGGACTCCCAGGTACAGTCACTGGAACCAAGTACCTGGTGGGTGAACCCTCAGGACTCCCAGGTACAGTCACTGGAACCAAGTACCTGATGGGTGAACCCTCAGGACTCCCAGGTACAGTCACTGGGACCAAGTACCTGATGGGTGAACCCTCAGGACTCCCTGGTACAGTCACTAGAACCAAGCACCTGATGGGTGAACCCTCAGGACTCCCTGGTACAGTCACTAGAACCAAGTACCTGATGGGTGAACCCTCAGGACTCCCAGGTACAGTCACTGGAGCCAAGTACCTGATGGGTGAACCCTCAGGACTCCCAGGTACAGTCACTAGAACCAAGTACCTGATGGGTGAACCCTCAGGACTCCCAGGTACAGTCACTGGAACCAAGTACCTGATGGGCGAACCCTCAGGACTCCCAGGTACAGTCACTGGAACCAAGTACCTGATGGGTGAACCCTCAGGACTCCCAGGTACAGTCACTGGAACCAAGTATCTGATGGGTGAACCCTCAGGACTCCCAGGTACAGTCACTGGAACCAAGTACCTGATGGGTGAACCTTCAGGACTCCCAGGTACAGTCACTGGGACCAAGTACCTGATGGGTGAACGCTCAGGACTCACAGGTACAGTCACTAGAACCAAGTACCTGATGGGCGAACCCTCAGGACTCCCAGGTACAGTCACTGGAACCAAGTACCTGATGGGCGAACCCTCAGGACTCCCAGGTACAGTCACTGGAACCAAGTACCTGATGGGTGAACCCTCAGGACTCCCAGGTACAGTCACTGGAACCAAGTACCTGATGGGTGAACCCTCAGGACTCCCAGGTACAGTCACTGGGACCAAGTACCTGATGGGCGAACCCTCAGGACTCCCAGGTACAGTCACTGGGACCAAGTACCTGATGGGTGAACCCTCAGGACTCCCAGGTACAGTCACTGGAACCAAGTACCTGATGGGTAAACCCTCAGGACTCCCAGGTACAGTCACTAGAACCAAGTACCTGATGGGTTAACCCTCAGGACTCCCAGGTACAGTCACTGGAACCAAGTACCTGATGGGTGAACCCTCAGGACTCCCAGGTACAGTCACTAGAACCAAGTACCTGATGGGTGAACCCTCAGGACTCCCAGGTACAGTCACTGGAACCAAGTACCTGATGGGTGAACCCTCAGGACTCCCAGGTACAGTCACTGGAACCAAGTACCTGATTAGTGAACCCTCAGGACTCCCAGGTACAGTCACTAGAACCAAGTACCTGATGGGTGAACCCTCAGGACTCCCAGGTACAGTCACTGGAACCAAGTACCTGATGGGTGAACCCTCAGGACTCCCAGGTACTGGAACCAAGTACCTGATGGGTGAACCCTCAGGACTCCCTGGTACAGTCACTAGAACCAAGTACCTGATGGGTGAACCCTCAGGACTCCCAGGTACAGTCACTAGAACCAAGTACCTGATGGGTGAACCCTCAGGACTCCCAGGTACAGTCACTGGAACCAAGTACCTGATGGGTGAACCCTCAGGACTCCCAGGTACTGGAACCAAGTACCTGATGGGTGAACCCTCAGGACTCCCAGGTACAGTCACTGGAACCAAGTACCTGATGGGTGAACCCTCAGGACTCCCAGGTACAGTCACTGGAACCAAGTACCTGATGGGTGAACCCTCAGGACTCCCAGGTACAGTCACTGGAACCAAGTACCTGATGGGTGAACCCTCGGGACTCCCAGGTACAGTCACTGGAACCAAGTACCTGATGGGTGAACCCTCAAAACTCCCGGGTACAGTCACTGGAACCAAGTACCTGATGGGTGAACCCTCAGGACTCCCAGGTAGAGTCACTGGAACCAAGTACCTGATGGGTGAACCCTCGGGACTCCCAGGTACAGTCACTGGAACCAAGTACCTGATGGGTGAACCCTCAGGACTCCCAGGTACAGTCACTGGAACCAAGTACCTGATGGGTGAACCCTCAGGACTCCCAGGTAGAGTCACTGGAACCAAGTACCTGATGGGTGAACCCTCGGGACTCCCAGGTACAGTCACTGGAACCAAGTACCTGATGGGTGAACCCTCGGGACTCCCAGGTACAGTCACTGGAACCAAGTACCTGATGGGTGAACCCTCAGGACTCCCAGGTACAGTCACTGGGACCAAGTACCTGATGGGTGAACCCTCAGGACTCCCAGGTACAGTCACTGGGACCAAGTACCTGATGGGTGAACCCTCAGGACTCCCAGGTACAGTCACTGGAACCAAGTACCTGATGGGTGAACCCTCAGGACTCCCAGGTACAGTTACTGGAACCAAGTACCTGATGGGTGAACCCTCGGGACTCCCAGGTACAGTCACTGGAACCAAGTACCTGATGGGTGAACCCTCAGGACTCCCAGGTACAGTCACTGGAACCAAGTACCTGATGGGTGAACCCTCAGGACTCACAGGTACAGTCACTGGAACCAAGTACCTGATGGGTGAACCCTCAGGACTCCCAGTTACAGTCACTGGAACCAAGTACCTGATGGGTGAACCCTCAGGACTCCCAGGTACAGTCACTGGAACCAAGTACCTGATGGGTGAACCCTCGGGACTCCCAGGTACAGTCACTGGAACCAAGTACCTGATGGGTGAACCCTCAGGACTCCCAGTTACAGTCACTGGAACCAAGTACCTGATGGGTGAACCCTCAGGACTCCCAGGTACAGTCACTGGAACCAAGTACCTGATGGGTGAACCCTCGGGACTCCCAGGTACAGTCACTGGAACCAAGTACCTGATGGGTGAACCCTGAGGACTCCCAGGTACAGTCACTGGAACCAAGTACCTGGTGGGTGAACCCTCAGGACTCCCAGGTACAGTCACTGGAACCAAGTACCTGATGGGTGAACCCTCGGGACTCCCAGGTACAGTCACTGGAACCAAGTACCTGATGGGTGAACCCTCAGGACTCCCAGGTACAGTCACTAGAACCAAGTACCTGATGGGTGAACCCTCAGGACTCCCAGGTACAGTCACTGGAACCAAGTACCTGATGGGTGAACCCTCAGGACTCCCAGTTACAGTCACTGGAACCAAGTACCTGATGGGTGAACCCTCAGGACTCCCAGGTAGAGTCACTGGAACCAAGTACCTGATGGGTGAACCCTCGGGACTCCCAGGTACAGTCACTGGAACCAAGTACCTGATGGGTGAACCCTCGGGACTCCCAGGTACAGTCACTGGAACCAAGTACCTGATGGGTGAACCCTCAGGACTCCCAGGTACAGTCACTGGGACCAAGTACCTGATGGGTGAACCCTCAGGACTCCCAGGTACAGTCACTGGGACCAAGTACCTGATGGGTGAACCCTCAGGACTCCCAGGTACAGTCACTGGAACCAAGTACCTGATGGGTGAACCCTCAGGACTCCCAGGTACAGTCACTGGAACCAAGTACCTGATGGGTGAACCCTCGGGACTCCCAGGTACAGTCACTGGAACCAAGTACCTGATGGGTGAACCCTCAGGACTCCCAGGTACAGTCACTGGAACCAAGTACCTGATGGGTGAACCCTCAGGACTCACAGGTACAGTCACTGGAACCAAGTACCTGATGGGTGAACCCTCGGGACTCCCAGGTACAGTCACTGGAACCAAGTACCTGATGGGTGAACCCTCAGGACTCCCAGGTACAGTCACTGGGACCAAGTACCTGATGGGTGAACCCTCAGGACTCCCTGGTACAGTCACTAGAACCAAGTACCTGATGGGTGAACCCTCAGGACTCCCAGGTACAGTCACTAGAACCAAGTACCTGATGGGTGAACCCTCAGGACTCCCAGGTACAGTCACTAGAACCAAGTACCTGATGGGTGAACCCTCAGGACTCCCAGTTACAGTCACTGGAACCAAGTACCTGATGGGTGAACCCTCAGGACTCCCAGGTACAGTCACTGGAACCAAGTACCTGATGGGTGAACCCTCGGGACTCCCAGGTACAGTCACTGGAACCAAGTACCTGATGGGTGAACCCTCAGGACTCCCAGTTACAGTCACTGGAACCAAGTACCTGATGGGTGAACCCTCAGGACTCCCAGGTACAGTCACTGGAACCAAGTACCTGATGGGTGAACCCTCGGGACTCCCAGGTACAGTCACTGGAACCAAGTACCTGATGGGTGAACCCTGAGGACTCCCAGGTACAGTCACTGGAACCAAGTACCTGATGGGTGAACCCTCAGGACTCCCAGGTACAGTCACTAGAACCAAGTACCTGATGGGTGAACCCTCAGGACTCCCAGGTACAGTCACTAGAACCAAGTACCTGATGGGTGAACCCTCAGGACTCCCAGGTACAGTCACTGGAACCAAGTACCTGATGGGTGAACCCTCAGGACTCCCAGTTACAGTCACTGGAACCAAGTACCTGATGGGTGAACCCTCAGGACTCCCAGGTACAGTCACTGGAACCAAGTACCTGATGGGTGAACCCTCAGGACTCCCAGTTACAGTCACTGGAACCAAGTACCTGATGGGTGAACCCTCAGGACTCCCAGTTACAGTCACTGGAACCAAGTACCTGATGGGTGAACCCTCAGGACTCCCAGGTACAGTCACTGGGACCAAGTACCTGATGGGTGAACCCTCAGGACTCCCAGTTACAGTCACTGGAACCAAGTACCTGATGGGTGAACCCTCGGGACTCCCAGGTACAGTCACTGGAACCAAGTACCTGATGGGTGAACCCTCAGGACTCCCAGGTACAGTCACTGGAACCAAGTACCTGATGGGTGAACCCTCAGGACTCCCAGGTACAGTCACTGGAACCAAGTACCTGATGGGTGAACCCTCGGGACTCCCAGGTACAGTCACTGGAACCAAGTACCTGATGGGTGAACCCTGAGGACTCCCAGGTACAGTCACTGGAACCAAGTACCTGATGGGTGAACCCTCAGGACTCCCAGGTACAGTCACTGGAACCAAGTACCTGATGGGTGAACCCTCAGGACTCCCGGGTACAGTCACTGGAACCAAGTACCTGATGGGCGAACCCTCGGGACTCCCAGGTACAGTCACTGGAACCAAGTACCTGATGGGTGAACCCTCAGGACCCAGTTACAGTCACTGGAACCAAGTACCTGATGGGTGAACCCTCGGGACTCCCAGGTACAGTCACTGGAACCAAGTACCTGATGGGTGAACCCTCAGGACTTCCAGGTACAGTCACTGGAACCAAGTACCTGATGGGTGAACCCTCAGGACTCCCAGGTACAGTCACTGGAACCAAGTACCTGATGGGTGAACCCTCGGGACTCCCAGGTACAGTCACTGGAACCAAGTACCTGATGGGTGAACCCTCAGGACTCCCGGGTACAGTCACTGGGACCAAGTACCTGATGGGTGAACCCTCAGGACTCCCAGGTACAGTCACTGGAACCAAGTACCTGATGGGTGAACCCTCAGGACTCCCAGGTACAGTCACTGGAACCAAGTACCTGATGGGTGAACCCTCAGGACTCCCAGGTACAGTCACTGGAACCAAGTACCTGATGGGTGAACCCTCAGGACTCCCAGGTACAGTCACTGGACTCCCAGGTACAGTCACTGGAACCAAGTACCTGATGGGTGAACCCTCAGGACTCCCGGGTACAGTCACTGGAACCAAGTACCTGATGGGTGAACCCTCAGGACTCCCAGGTACAGTCACTGGAACCAAGTACCTGATGGGTGAACCCTCGGGACTCCCAGGTACAGTCACTGGAACCAAGTACCTGATGGGTGAACCCTCGGGACTCTCAGGTACAGTCACTGGAACCAAGTACCTGATGGGTGAACCCTCAGGACTCCCAGGTACAGGCACTGGAACCAAGTACCTGATGGGTGAACCCTCAGGACTCCCAGGTACTGGAACCAAGTACCTGATGGGTGAACCCTCGGGACTCCCAGGTACAGTCACTGGAACCAAGTACCTGATGGGTGAACCCTCAGGACTCCCAGGTACAGTCACTGGGACCAAGTACATGATGGGTGAACCCTCAGGACTCCCAGGTACTGGAACCAAGTACCTGATGGGTGAACCCTCGGGACTCCCAGGTACTGGAACCAAGTACCTGATGGGTGAACCCTCAGGACTCCCAGGTACAGTCACTGGAACCAAGTACCTGATGGGTGAACCCTCAGGACTCCCAGGTACAGTCACTGGAACCAAGTACCTGATGGGTGAACCCTCAGGACTCCCAGGTACTGGAACCAAGTACCTGATGGGTGAACCCTCGGGACTCCCAGGTACAGTCACTGGAACCAAGTACCTGATGGGTGAACCCTCAGGACTCCCAGGTACAGTCACTGGAACCAAGTACCTGATGGGCGAACCCTCAGGACTCCCAGGTACAGTCACTGGAACCAAGTACCTGATGGGTGAACCCTCAGGACTCCCAGGTACAGTCACTGGAACCAAGTACCTGATGGGCGAACCCTCAAGACTCCCAGGTACAGTCACTGGAACCAAGTACCTGATGGGTGAACCCTCAGGACTCACAGGTACAGTCACAAGTACCTGATGGGTGAACCCTTGGGACTCCCAGGTACAGTCACTGGAACCAAGTACCTGATGGGTGAACCCTCAGGACTCCCGGGTACAGTCACTGGAACCAAGTACCTGATGGGCGAACCCTCGGGACTCCCAGGTACAGTCACTGGAACCAAGTACCTGATGGGTGAACCCTCAGGACTCCCAGGTACAGTCACTGGAACCAAGTACCTGATGGGTGAACCCTCAGGACTCCCGGGTACAGTCACTGGAACCAAGTACCTGATGGGCGAACCCTCAGGACTCCCGGGTACAGTCACTGGAACCAAGTACCTGATGGGCGAACCCTCAGGACTCCCAGGTACAGTCACTGGAACCAAGTACCTGATGGGCGAACCCTCAGGACTCCCAGGTACAGTCACTGGAACCAAGTACCTGATGGGCGAACCCTCAGGACTCTCAGGTACAGTCACTGGAACCAAGTACCTGATGGGCGAACCCTCAGGACTCCCAGTTATAGTCACTGGAACCAAGTACCTGATGGGTGAACCCTCAGGACTCCCAGGTACAGTCACTGGAACCAAGTACCTGATGGGCGAACCCTCAGGACTCCCAGGTACAGTCACTGGAGCCAAGTACCTGATGGGTGAACCCTCAGGACTCCCAGGTACAGTCACTGGAACCAAGTACCTGATGGGCGAACCCTCAGGACTCCCAGGTACAGTCACTAGAACCAAGTACCTGATGGGTGAACCCTCAGGACTCCCAGGTACAGTCACTGGAACCAAGTACCTGATGGGTGAACCCTCGGGACTCCCGGGTACAGTCACTGGAACCAAGTACCTGACGGGCGAACCCTCGGGACTCCCGGGTACAGTCACTGGAACCAAGTACCTGATGGGCGAACCCTCGGGACTCCCGGGTACAGTCACTGGAACCAAGTACCTGATGGGTGAACCCTCAGGACTCCCGGGTACAGTCACTAGAACCAAGTACCTGATGGGTGAACCCTCAGGACTCCCAGGTACAGTCACTGGAACCAAGCACCTGATGGGTGAACCCTCAGGACTCCCAGGTACAGTCACTGGAACCAAGCACCTGATGGGTGAACCCTCAGGACTCCCAGGTACAGTCACTGGAACCAAGTACCTGATGGGTGAACCCTCAGGACTCCCAGGTACAGTCACTGGAACCAAGTACCTGATGGGTGAACCCTCAGGACTCCCAGGTACAGTCACTGGAACCAAGTACCTGATGGGTGAACCCTCAGGACTCCCAGGTACAGTCACTGGAACCAAGTACCTGATGGGTGAACCCTCAGGACTCCCAGTTACAGTCACTGGGACCAAGTACCTGATGGGTGAACCCTCAGGACTCCCAGGTACAGTCACTGGAACCAAGTACCTGATGGGTGAACCCTCAGGACTCCCAGGTACAGTCACTGGAACCAAGTACCTGATGGGTGAACCCTCAGGACTCCCAGGTACAGTCACTGGAACCAAGTACCTGATGGGTGAACCCTCAGGACTCCCAGGTACAGTCACTGGAACCAAGTACCTGATGGGCGAACCCTCAGGACTCCCGGGTACAGTCACTGGAGCCAAGTACCTGATGGGTGAACCCTCAGGACTCCCGGGTACAGTCACTGGAACCAAGTACCTGATGGGTGAACCCTCAGGACTCCCGGGTACAGTCACTGGAACCAAGTACCTGATGGGTGAACCCTCAGGACTCACAGGTACAGTCACTGGAACCAAGTACCTGATGGGTGAACCCTCAGGACTCCCAGGTACAGTCACTGGAACCAAGTACCTGATGGGCGAACCCTCAGGACTCCCAGGTACAGTCACTGGAGCCAAGTACCTGATGGGTGAACCCTCAGGACTCCCAGGTACAGTCACTGGAACCAAGTACATGATGGGTGAACCCTCAGGACTCCCGGGTACAGTCACTGGAACCAAGTACCTGATGGGTGAACCCTCAGGACTCCCAGGTACAGTCACTGGAACCAAGTACCTGATGGGTGAACCCTCAGGACTCCCGGGTACAGTCACTGGAACCAAGTACCTGATGGGTGAACCCTCAGGACTCTCACCTAATCAAAGACGGTCCCCAGGGTCACTACCACCGGTCAGTCAGTTATAACTGGATGATAATACACACACTGTTTGTCGGAATATATTTCTTCTGAGGTTTTAATGATATTTATTATATTTTCAGAAACAATGTGGAGGAAATGTGTGTTGTAAACTGAACTCCAATACAATCTCTTACAGTAATCAGATGTGCTCTTTACCCCGTTCCAGAGAATACCTACCCCGGTGAAGCATAAACGCAAGTGTGATGTCGAGGAGGGGCCAACAATCAACCTCATGTCATTCTCGCCGACTACACGCTAGCCTATGGATGATAGGGGTGCTCATGCTTTGTATAAACTTGTATGAATGTGGAATTTAGTCGGTGGAGTGTCTGCTTTCTGAAAAATTGTTATGGAAGGTTATTGTATGCGATTTATATGTTATACATGTTTCATATTGACACATGGAAATTCATCAGATCGATCATTAGATATTTAAGATTGCAACCATGAAAATGTTGATGGTATGCTACTGTGTGGTAATTTGTGCATTCGATGATGTATGTTTGTAGACATATCGTGAGATTTCTGTTTTTGTTCAAACATTGATAAGAGTTCATATACGAAGCACATGTACAGCTACAATATAAACTTATTATATTGTTTGCCATTTAAAGATGCTGCCTTCGAATGTATGCAATATTTTTTGAAAACTATATTTTATATTAAACATGCTAAACTAACTGAATGAAACATACTCACATCAAATGTAATGAAAATAACCAATCCTCAGGAAAATTTTGCTTATTTGAACAGGCGGTTCTCGCGTAAATACAGGAACTGTATCCATCACACGCAGATGTAAACAAAGCATAGAAGTGCAAGATAGACTGACAATTCCACGCACATCATGGTATATCCCTGATAATTGTATCCCCCGAACAAAGTTCGGCGGATACTATGGATTTGGCTTCGTCGTCCGCGCCCGCGTCCGCGTCCGCGTCCGCAGAGATTTTCTTGTGAACGCGCTACAGGCCGCAATTCTCATCCGATCACCATTATTTTTTGCAGGCACATATATAATGGTAAGATCCCGACACCAATCGATTTTGGTTGCCGTGGCAACTGAATTGGTCGTTTGGGGACACATTTTGCATTAAAAACAGCCTGTTTGAGACACATGGCTTGTGAACGCGCTATAGGCCGCAATTCTCACCCGATCACCATTATTTTTCGCAGGCACATATATTATGGTAAGATCCCGACACCAATCGATTTTGGTTGCCGTGGCAACTGAATTGGTTGTTTGGGGACACATTTTGCATTGAAAACGGCCTGTTTGAGACACATGGCTTGTGAACGCTCTACAGATGGCAATTTTTGACGAATCTCGATAATATTTGGAAGTGTTGTTGGGAAGGGCTGTCACACGAAACCAATCGTTTTTTAGAATGATCATATAAATACTAATATGTTAACAGCCTAACTTATTACAGAATTTTTAAATATCCATTTTGACATGTACGATCATTCCAATAGCCTGTACAGTGAAAGGTAATGACACTAGTTTCTTGTTCAGAATGGAGAACTGAAGTTTTCAGTGAAAACAGGACAATATTACTGAATAAGTTAACATTAGTTTTATTAGTTAAGTCTATTATTGTCCACAATAAAAATAGTTAAGACGAGAAACGTTTATTATTAAGCTCAACAAGGTAAAGGTTTTGTCCAGTACAAATTTCATGGGTGTAACTGAATAAGTTAACATTATTTTTAATAGTTAAGTCTATTATTGACCACAATAAAAATAGTTAAGACAAGAAATATTTATTATTAACCTCAACAAGGTAAATGTTTTGTCCAGTACAAATTTCATTGGTGTAACCGAATAAGTTAACATTATTTTCACTAGTTAAATCTATTATTATATGCCTACGAAAATGCTACAATGGATTACACAGAGTGCAATCGGTCCGATATATTGCGGTATTGACCGCCTTCATATCGACCTGCGTCGCGCATAGCAATCGACGGTCTTTTGAAGTTTACGTATTCATGCGCTGGTGAAATGACGTTTTTTGGTTTTGTAGTACATGTAAATGTCCATAAAATTATTTGCTTTCAGGGTCTAAAATGGCTAGAAAATGTCAGCATTTGTAATCATATTTCTCCCGAGGGGTATGCATATCATGACGAGGCATATAATAATAAGTTAATCGACTGGATACAGTGTTTGAGGCCCTCGGTCGTGTCTGTGCCGCGGACGCACTCGCAAGCTCGTGCGTGCTACGGCCCAGACACGACCTCGGGCCTCAAACACTGTATCCAGTCAATTACCTATAATTATTGACCACAATAAAAATAGTTAAGTCTATTATTGACCACAATAAAAATAGTTAAGATGAGAAATATTTATTATTAAGCTCAACAAGGTGAAAGTATGTCCAGTACAGATTTCATGGGTGTACTGAATAAGTTAACATTATTTTTACTAGTTTAGTCTATTATTGACCACAATAAAAATAGTTAAGACAAGAAATATTTATTATTGGGCTCAACAAGGTAAAGATTCTGTCCAGTAGACATTTTATGTCTGTAACCAAATAAGTTAACATTTTTTTTGCTAGTTAAGTCTATTATTGACCTCAATAAAAATAGTTAAGATGAGAAACAATTATTATTGAGCTCAACAAGGTTAAGGTTTTGTCCGGTAGAAATTTCTGGTTGTAACTGAATAAGTTAACTTTATTTTTACATGTTAAGTCTATTATTGACCACAATGAAAATAGTTAAGACAAGAAATATTTATTATTGGGCTCAACAAGGTGAAGGCTTTGTCCAGTAGAGATTTTTTGGCTGTGACCAAATAAGTCAACATTATTTTTTTGCTAGTTAAGTCTATTATTGATCACAATAGCTTTTTATGAAAACATTGATCAACTTTTACTTTGAATTTCAACTTGAGACCATGTTTGGCTCAAATTATGAGTTAAAATATAACTTATGGTGAAAAATTCGATCTGGCTCCAATTTTGTCATCTTGAAATGCAGTTTTGGTCAACTTTTACTTTGAATTTCAACTTGAAAGCATGTTTGGCACATATTATGAGTCGAAATATAACTTATGGTGAAAAGTTCGATCTGGCTCCATTTTCGTCATCTTGAAATGCAGTTTTGGTCAATTTTTAGTTTGAATTTCAACTTGAAACCAAGTTTGGCACATATTATGAGTTAAAATATAGCTTATGATGAAAAGTTCGATCTGGCTCCAATTTCTTCATCTTGAAATGCAGTTTTGGTAAACTTTTAGCTTGAATTTCAACTTGAAACCAAGTTTGGCACATATTATGAGTTAAAATATAACTTATGACGAAAAGTTCTATCTGGCTCCAATTTCGTCATCTTGAAATGCAGTTTTGGTCAACTTTTACATTGAATTTCAACTTAATACCAAGTTTGGCACATATTATGAGTTGAAATATAACTCATGGCGAAAAGTTTGATCTGGGTCCAATTTCGTCATCTTAAAATGCAGTTTTGGTCAACTTTTAGTTTGAATTTCAACTTGAAATCAAGTTGGGCAGGTATTATGAGTTAAAATATAACTCATGACGAAAAGTTTGATCTGGCTCCAATTTTGTCATCTTGAAATGCAGTTTTGATTACCTTTTACTTTGAATTTCAACTTGAAACCATGTTTGGCACATACATGTATTATGGATCGAAATATAACTTATGGTGAGAAGTTCAATCTAGCTCCAATTTTGTCATCTTGAAATGCATGTTTGGTCAAATTTTACTTTGAATTTCAACTTGGAACCAAGTTTGTAAAATATTCTGAGTTGAAATATAAATAGGTGAAAAGATTGATCTATCTGTATTTTCGTTATTTTATCAAACATGTCGAAAGGAAATTCATATAAAGAGATTTCAGTGGTGATTTTGAATTCGACCTTCAATAACCTCGGAAAATCAGTGCAGCAATTTTGGTGGGGAAAAGAAAACAGTTGTGACTTGAGATTTAACATTTCTCTGGTAATCTTTTTTAGCCCTTGCTCTAGTTTTTCACACTTGACAGTGATATATTTGGGGCAACAGAGATGATAGGGCTACGGGGGATACACCCAAGCGGTCGTAGGCGACCGGAAGCGTCTAGTTTTCTCACATCTACACTATATATGCACATATGAACTGGAAAATGTACTCGATGTGGGGACTTTTAAACGCGATTTGAGCATATGTTTACATTCGGGTTTGATGGATACACTTCGTTTGTTCTTATACAAAACCAGTACAAAATGGGCACTAAAACGGATGAAAAGACAACTCGGACGCACTGTAATCGTCAAAATCATTGAGCACTCCTTTTGTTATATTGCATTAGATGTGTTTAACAAAAAATTGGTTTTGAAAAAAATATTGCATGCATTCGAAGGCAGCAGCTTTAAGATGTACTTATCATACACGCATAAACATACATGATATGTTTAATGGGTTAACACATTTATTCCATTAATCAAGACATTGAAAATGTTTTTTGTTTTTAAAAAAAAAAAAGAATACATAAGTACATGGTCATCAGGCTGGTTGCTTTGTTGAACGAGTGCTTGACAAGTGGATAATGCTTTTCAACGATTAATTAATATATCTTTGATATTGTTATTCTGTGTGGGTATGTGACGTGTGAGTGTGTCTGTGTACTCCTCGCACCAGCAGCACCGCTGAGAAACAAAGCGTTTGCCAACAGCAACTGTATATATTTTGGGTGAGGAGAAGTTATGATGTAAGCAAATGAATTTGAATAAACGGCATTTACCATTGACTTCATTTTGATGCATACTCTGCAACAATCCTGGCATCATAGATATCCAATAACACCAGATAGGACATGACCATCATTTTACACAATGGACAAGCATGAAGTTAGTGCTGTTCAGCTTATCGGCCCATGAGGGACGATAAGCTATTGTCGTGGTTTTTCGTCCGTCGTCGTCTGCCACATCATCTGTTTTTTAAGTTAGTGGACCTATGGTCCGATAACCTATTGCCATGGCGTTGCGTCCGTCCGTCCGGCGTCTGTTAACATTTTTATCTTTTTCGAATTTTTCTGAAATTTTGCACAAAAATGCTTAAATATAATTCAAAAAGGAGGTATTTTTTAGTTTATTGATTTTCGCATTTTTAGGTTACCGGACCTTTGGTCCGATAACCTATTGCCGTGGCGTGTCGTCCGTCGTCGTCCGTCTACATTTTTATCTTTAAAGTTTACGATCGAATCTTTCTGAAATTTTGCACAAAAATGCCTAAAAATATTTCGAGAGGGAGGTATTTTTTAGTTTTTTGATTTTCGCAATTATTTCAAAATGGCGGCCGTTTTCGTCGAAAAATGGCCAATTTTGGACTTTGGCTGTCGTTTTCTCAAAATCTGTTCAGTAACTTTTTAGGTTACCGGACATCACATTAGGTTAATGTGATTTGGGGTGAAATTTTTTTCACCCCAAATCACATTACTATCCATTTTGGGCCATTTCTAGGGCAAAAAAAATGTTTCACCCTTTGAAAAAAATTTTGGACTTAGACAATTTTCGGCACTTTTTTCCGTCATAATGGGAGCTGTCTGGACTGTACTCATAGAACGCTTGAAGATAGAGCTTAGAAATTGGCACTTTCAAATGGGAAGTCATATATGGCGACTTGTGTGGTGACCTTGAATTTGACCTTGGATGACCTTGAAAGGTCAAAACAGCCATTTTGGGGTCGAAAAACGCTCAAATTTGCACCTGGTCTGTATTTTCTCAAAAACTGTCTGATCAGTTTTGAGGTTTTTGCTTAAATACGTCCTGTCATATACCTCTGTGACGTGTATAAGTTTTGTTGCCCTTTAATCGCCGATCTCAGTGTGGCGGCCATTTTGAATTTTTGACGAGTCTGCGAAAAAAATTTTTTTGGCCCCAAATCGCATTACTATCCATTTTGGGCCATTTCTATGCAAAAAAAATTTTTCACCCTTTGGAAAAAATTTTCGGCACTTTTTTCCTCCATAATGGGAGCTGTCAGGACTGTACTCATAGAACGCTTGAAGATAGAGGTTAGAAATTGGCACTTTCAAATGGGAAGTCATATATGGCGACTTGTGTGGTGACTTTGAATTTGACCTTCGATGACCTTGAAAGGTCAAAACAGCCATTTTGGGGTAAAAAAATGCCCAGATTTGCCTCTGTAGATGAAATGCTTGCAGATAGAGCTCATGTTCGCATTATGAACATATAGGAAGACATATATGGCATAACTAATGATGACCTTGAACTTGACGTCAGATGACCTTGAGTGCCAAATGCTTGACTTGGAATGTGTAAATTGACCTGAGCGGCCTAAACGGTTCCACCCAACATATAGAATATCAAATGCCGCACACATACATGTAATGGTAACATCGAAGTTCATACGGATGACCTTGATTGGTAAATCCCAAGGTCATATGTTTACACTGCGAACCTTGATTGGTAAATCTCAAGGTCTGTTACCTGCCAATGCTGCCATTGCCAAACCAAAATTGTCCGGTAACCTATCTTAGCCTTTGGACTAATTTTTTTTATTCATGCATAACACTCCTCATATGTACCTCTGTGATATGTATAAATTTCGTTGCCCTTGAATCGCTCGAAGTGGGCCATTTTGGGCCCAAACTCGGCCCAAATGGGACTTTCCCATGTTAAATTCTCCTATGCTTTATAATGGGACACATTAAGCCTAATATCTCACTTAATATTGAGAATAGAGACTAGGAATCAATTGTGGACATATAGGAAATGACATATGCTGAATATTTTTGTGACCTTGAATTTGACCTTTGACCTCATTTTCAAGGTCACATGACAAAATGGCTAATATCTCGCTTATTATCGACTTTACAGCTTAGGAATCAATTGTGAACATATAAGAAATGATATATGCTGAATATTTTTGTGACCTTGAATTTGACCTTTGACCTCATTTTCAAGGTCACAGAACAAAATGGCCAATATCTTGCTTATTAGTGACTTTAGCCTTATGAATCAATTGTGAACATATAGGAAATGATATATGCTGAATATTCTAGTGACCTTGAATTTGACTTTTGACCTCATTTTCAAGGTCAACAGGACAAAATGGCTAATATCTTGCTTATTATCAACTTTACAGCTTAGGAATCAATTGTGAACATATAGGAAATGATATATTCTGAATATTCTCATGACCTTGGATTTGACCTTTGACCTAAATTTCAAGGCCAGTCATTTTATTTTCAAGGTCAGAATACAAAATGGTTTATATCTCTCTTATTATCAAATTCACAGCTTAGGGGTCCATAGTGAACATTTAGGAAATGATGTATGCTGAATATTTTGTTGATCTAGAATTTGACCTTTGATCCAATTTTCAAGGTCAGAGAACAAAATGGCTAATATGTCGCTTATTATCATCTTTACAGCTTAGGAATCAATTGCGAATATAGAGGAATTATATTTACTGAATCTTTTCATGAACTTGAACTTTGACCTCATTTTCTAGGTCACATCACCGATCACAGAATGGCTAATATCTCACTTATTATCGACTTTACAGCTTAGGAATTTATTGTGGACATACTAGAAGTGATATATTTGTTGAAAAATTATTTTCAAGGTCCCTGAACAAAAGGCTAATATCTAAAATGTATATTGTCCGGTAACCTTTCTTAGCCCTTGGGCTAATTTTTTCAAAATGGCGGCCGTTTTCGTCGAAAAATGGCCAATTTTGGACTTTGACAGTTGTTTTCTCAAAATCTGTTCAGCAACTTTTTTTCCTATTGATGCATAACACTCCTCATATGTACCACTGTGACATGTATAAATTTCGTTGCCCTTGAATCGCTCGAAGTGGGCCATTTTGGGCCCAAACTCGGCCCAAATGGGACTTTCCCATGTTAAATTCTCCTATGCTTTATAATGGGACACATTAAGCCTAATATCTCACTTAATATTGAGATTAGAGACTAGGAATCAATTGTGGACATATAGGAAATGATATATGCTGAATATTCTCGTGACCTTGAATTTGACCTCTGACCTCAGTTTCAAGGTCAGAGCACAAAATGGCCTATATCTCGCTTATTATCGACTTTACAGCTTAGGAATCAATTGTGGACATATAGGAAATGATTTACGCCGAATATTCTGATGACCTTGAATTTGACCTTTGATTTCATTTTCAAGGTCAAGAGCACAAAATGGCTCATATCTCGCTTCTTATCGACTTTACAGCTTAGGAATCAGTTGTGGACATATAGGAAATGATTTACGCCGAATATTCCCATGACCTTGAATTTGATCTCATACCCAAAGTCAGAGCACAAAATGGTTAATATCTTGCTCATTGTCGATTTTGCAGCTTAGGAATCAATTGTGGACATAAAATGATATATATGCTGAATATTCTTGTGACCTTGAATTTGACCTTTGACCTTGTTTTCAAGGTCACGGGACGAAATGGCTAATATCTAGTATGTAAAACATTGTCCGGTAACTTTTCTTAGCCCTTGGGCTACTTTTTTTCTTATTGATGCATACCACTCATATGTACTCCTGTGACATGTATAAATTTCGTTGCGCTTGAATCGCTCGAAGTGGGCCATTTTGGGCCCAAACTCAGCCCAAATGGGAGACTAGGAATCAATTGTGGACATATAGGAAATGATATATGCTGAATATTCTCGTGACCTTAAATTTGACCTCTGACCTCGGTTTTTGACTTTGACAGTCGTTTTCTCCAAACCTGTTCAATAACTCTTAAGTTACCGGACCTATGGTCCGATAACCTATTGCCATGGCATTGCGTCTGTCCGTCCGTTCGTCGTCTGTCAAAAATTTTATCTTTGAAGTTTACGATCGTTTTTTTCTCGAATTTTGCACAAAAATGCCTAAAAATATTTCGGGAGGGAGGTATTTTTTTAGTTTTATGATTTTTGCATTTTTTTCAAAATGGCGGCCGTTTTGGTCGAAAAACAACAAATTTTGGACTTTGACCGCCATTTTCTCAAAATCTGTCTGACCACTTTTGAGATTTTTGTTTCAAAAGATTCCTCTCATATACCCCTGTGACGTGTATAAGTTTCATTGGCCTTGAAGTTACCGGACCTATGGTCCGATAACCTATTGCCATGGCATTGCGTCTGTCCGTCCGTCCGTCGTCTGTCAACAATTTTATCTTTGAAGTTTACGATCGTTTTTTTCTCGAATTTTGCACAAAAATGCCTAAAAATATTTCGAGAGGGAGGTATTTTTTAGTTTTATGATTTTTGCATTTTTTTCAAAATGGCGGCCGTTTTGGTCGAAAAACGACAAATTTTGGACTTTGACGGCCATTTTCTCAAAATCTGTCTGACCACTTTTGAGATTTTTGTTTCAAAAGATTCCTCTCATATACCCCTGTGACGTGTATAAGTTTCATTGGCCTTGAATCGCCGGTCTGGGTGTGGCAGCCATTTTGATTTTTTCGACGGGTCCCAAATGAGACTTTCCCATGTTAAATTCTCTTATGCTTTATAATGGAAAACATTTTTCCTGACATCTGACTTAATATTGACATTAGAGATTAGGAGTCAATTGTGGGCATACAGGAAATGATATGTGCCAAATATTCTCGTGATCTTGAATTTGACCTATGGCCTCATTTTCAAGGTCAGAGCACAAAATGGCTAATATCTCGCTTATTATCGACTTTACAGCTTAGGAATCAATTATGAACATATAGAAAATTATATATGCAGATTATTCTCATGACCTTCAATTTGACCTTTGACCTAAATTTCAAGGGCACAGGACTAGTATCTCCCTTATTATTGATTTTTCAGCTTAGGAATCAATTGTGAACATATAGAAAATGATATACACTGAATATTGCCATGACCTTGAATTCGACCTTTGACCTCATTTTCAAAGTCAAAGGACAAAAAGGCTAATATCTTGCTCATCTATTGATGAAATACACCGAATGGTTTGATGACCTTAAATTTGACCTCAAATTTACTTTGAAGGTCAGAGCACAAAATGGCTATGTCTCTCGCTTATTATCGACTTTACAGATTAAGATTCTATAGTGAACATATAGGGAATTATATATGCTGAATATTTTGGTGAGCTTGAATTTGACCAGTGACCTGGCTAACCTCTAAAATATTAAACATATATTGTCCAGTAACCTATCTTTGGCCCTTGGCCTAATTTCTCAAGATCTGTTCAGACAGTTTTTCTCAAAATCATGTATAAAATTCTCCTTATGTACCTTTGTGATGTGTATAAGTTTTGTTGCCTTTGGAATGACGGTCTGCATGTGGCAGCCATTTTGATTTTTTGACGGGTCGGCGAAAAAAATTTTTTTGGCCATGGAAAATTTTTTTAGGACAGAAAATTTCACCCAATTTTTCCTTTGTAATGGGAGCCGTGAGGAACAAACTCATAGAACACTTCAAGATAGAGCCTAAGTATTGGCACATTCAAATGGGAAATCATATATTGCGGTTTGAGTAGTGACCTTGAATTTGATCTTCACTGACCTTGAAAGGCCGAAACAACCTTTTTTGTCGAAAAAACGAATTTTGTCTTTGGTGGCCATTTTCTCAAAATCTATTCAGACAGTTTTCCTGAAAATCATATATAAAACTCTCCTTAAGTACCTTTGTGATGTGTATAAGATTTGTTGCCTGTGAATCGACGGTATGTGAAAATATGTCATTAACGAAAAAAATCTTTCAAGATGTAACTTGATTTCAGGTTATAGTCCATACAGAAATTTTTTTTAGCACCATTTACGAACATGTTTCAACAATTTTAATATCAGTGAATGTTCCCCTCATGTATCCTTATAATGTGTATAAGGTTTCGATGCTCTTGAATCGCCGGTCTGTGTGTGGCCGCCATTTTGATTTTTATACAGGGCCCAAATAGGACTTTCCCATGTTAAATTCTCCTATGCTTTATAATAGGCCACAATGTTCTTGATATCTCACTTGATATTGAGATTAGAGACTTGGAATCAATTGTGGACATATAGGAAATGATATATGCTGAATATTCTCGTGACCTTGAATTTGACCTTTGACCTCATTTTCAAGGTCGGAGCACAAGATGGATAATATCTCGCTTATTATCTACTTTACAGCTCAGAAATCTATTGTAACAGTAATTAACATAGTGGATGTATGGGATAGGATAGGATAGGATAGATTTTATTCAGTTTTTAACTTTTTCCATACAGATGTGTGGTAAACAAAGGCAAAAGTATATAAATATTAAATGATGGAAGAAAGAAACAAAACTGAGGGACCAAATTAGCTGAAAGCTGTCTTCCATTTGGCCCCACGAGTACAAGTAATATTATGAAAATAGCTATTTATAATTATTTACATATGACGATACAAAACATTGACATCAGAAACTATTAAATAAAATATGGATTTTACACCTGATATATACCTAACAATGATGATATTACTATGACTGAATATATATATAGCGAATACTGTATATGTACATGAAATAAAAAATATCTATGTATAAACCATAATGGGCAGAGTGAGACAAATGGTAATGGGTACTGGTGAAGCTAAAGGGGGGCGCACACGGACATCGAGGAGGGGTAGAGGAGGGAGCGGGGAGGGGTATCGATATTTGGTAAAGACCAAGAATAAACAGGAATATATTATAAATGTTTTATTTATTACAATTTTGACACCGTTTGTTTGAACATTTTAAAGATTCAGAGCATGATGAAAGTAATTGTTTCTTAAAGTTTTTTTTCAAGGTATACCTAGATTGATCAGATGCTAATTTCGGGAGCCAATATTATCCCATATTATCCATAATATGGGATAATTATATAGCCAATATTCAATATATACAATATATATATATGAAACAATCCTATTCATGTCACTATATATAGGTGATAACAAAGATTGAACTGTTGAGGAAAACGCATAACCCATGGGTTCTCTTTCTGCGCCACTCGGAATTTCAAAAACGGAACAAACAATACTCTGATGACCTTGAAATCGACCTTTGACTTAATTTTCAAGGTCAAAGCACAGAATGGCTATTATCTCGCGTATTATCGATTTTATAGCTTAGAAATCAATTGTGGACATATAGGAAATGAAAAAACAACGAGTTTAAGAGAAGAATGCGTTGTTAGATTTTGGAAGAAAATAGCAGCAGCACAACAACAAAAAACAGCGAGTTTAGGAGAAGAATGCGTTGTCAGATTTTGGAAGAAAATAGCAGCAGCACAACAACAGAAAAACAGCGAGTTTAGGAGAAGAATGCGTTGTCAGATTTTGGAAGAAAATAGCAGCAGCACAACAACAGAAAAACAGCGAGTTTAGGAGAAGAATGCGTTGTCAGATTTTGGAAGAAAATAGCAGCAGCACAACAACAGAAAAACAGCGAGTTTAGGAGAAGAATGCGTTGTCAGATTTTGGAAGAAAATAGCAGCAGCACAACAACAGAAAAACAGCGAGTTTAGGAGAAGAATGCGTTGTCAGATTTTGGAAGAAAATAGCAGCAGCACAACAACAGAAAAACAGCGAGTTTAGGAGAAGAATGCGTTGTCAGATTTTGGAAGAAAATAGCAGCAGCACAACAACAGAAAAACAGCGAGTTTAGGAGAAGAATGCGTTGTCAGATTTTGGAAGAAAATAGCAGCAGCACAACAACAGAAAAACAGCGAGTTTAGGAGAAGAATGCGTTGTCAGATTTTGGAAGAAAATAGCAGCAGCACAACAACAGAAAAACAGCGAGTTTAGGAGAAGAATGCGTTGTCAGATTTTGGAAGAAAATAGCAGCAGCACAACAACAGAAAAACAGCGAGTTTAGGAGAAGAATGCGTTGTCAGATTTTGGAAGAAAATAGCAGCAGCACAACAACAGAAAAACAGCGAGTTTAGGAGAAGAATGCGTTGTCAGATTTTGGAAGAAAATAGCAGCAGCACAACAACAGAAAAACAGCGAGTTTAGGAGAAGAATGCGTTGTCAGATTTTGGAAGAAAATAGCAGCAGCACAACAACAGAAAAACAGCGAGTTTAGGAGAAGAATGCGTTGTCAGATTTTGGAAGAAAATAGCAGCAGCACAACAACAGAAAAACAGCGAGTTTAGGAGAAGAATGCGTTGTCAGATTTTGGAAGAAAATAGCAGCAGCACAACAACAGAAAAACAGCGAGTTTAGGAGAAGAATGCGTTGTCAGATTTTGGAAGAAAATAGCAGCAGCACAACAACAGAAAAACAGCGAGTTTAGGAGAAGAATGCGTTGTCAGATTTTGGAAGAAAATAGCAGCAGCACAACAACAGAAAAACAGCGAGTTTAGGAGAAGAATGCGTTGTCAGATTTTGGAAGAAAATAGCAGCAGCACAACAACAGAAAAACAGCGAGTTTAGGAGAAGAATGCGTTGTCAGATTTTGGAAGAAAATAGCAGCAGCACAACAACAGAAAAACAGCGAGTTTAGGAGAAGAATGCGTTGTCAGATTTTGGAAGAAAATAGCAGCAGCACAACAACAGAAAAACAGCGAGTTTAGGAGAAGAATGCGTTGTCAGATTTTGGAAGAAAATAGCAGCAGCACAACAACAGAAAAACAGCGAGTTTAGGAGAAGAATGCGTTGTCAGATTTTGGAAGAAAATAGCAGCAGCACAACAACAGAAAAACAGCGAGTTTAGGAGAAGAATGCGTTGTCAGATTTTGGAAGAAAATAGCAGCAGCACAACAACAGAAAAACAGCGAGTTTAGGAGAAGAATGCGTTGTCAGATTTTGGAAGAAAATAGCAGCAGCACAACAACAGAAAAACAGCGAGTTTAGGAGAAGAATGCGTTGTCAGATTTTGGAAGAAAATAGCAGCAGCACAACAACAGAAAAACAGCGAGTTTAGGAGAAGAATGCGTTGTCAGATTTTGGAAGAAAATAGCAGCAGCACAACAACAGAAAAACAGCGAGTTTAGGAGAAGAATGCGTTGTCAGATTTTGGAAGAAAATAGCAGCAGCACAACAACAGAAAAACAGCGAGTTTAGGAGAAGAATGCGTTGTCAGATTTTGGAAGAAAATAGCAGCAGCACAACAACAGAAAAACAGCGAGTTTAGGAGAAGAATGCGTTGTCAGATTTTGGAAGAAAATAGCAGCAGCACAACAACAGAAAAACAGCGAGTTTAGGAGAAGAATGCGTTGTCAGATTTTGGAAGAAAATAGCAGCAGCACAACAACAGAAAAACAGCGAGTTTAGGAGAAGAATGCGTTGTCAGATTTTGGAAGAAAATAGCAGCAGCACAACAACAGAAAAACAGCGAGTTTAGGAGAAGAATGCGTTGTCAGATTTTGGAAGAAAATAGCAGCAGCACAACAACAGAAAAACAGCGAGTTTAGGAGAAGAATGCGTTGTCAGATTTTGGAAGAAAATAGCAGCAGCACAACAACAGAAAAACAGCGAGTTTAGGAGAAGAATGCGTTGTCAGATTTTGGAAGAAAATAGCAGCAGCACAACAACAGAAAAACAGCGAGTTTAGGAGAAGAATGCGTTGTCAGATTTTGGAAGAAAATAGCAGCAGCACAACAACAGAAAAACAGCGAGTTTAGGAGAAGAATGCGTTGTCAGATTTTGGAAGAAAATAGCAGCAGCACAACAACAGAAAAACAGCGAGTTTAGGAGAAGAATGCGTTGTCAGATTTTGGAAGAAAATAGCAGCAGCACAACAACAGAAAAACAGCGAGTTTAGGAGAAGAATGCGTTGTCAGATTTTGGAAGAAAATAGCAGCAGCACAACAACAGAAAAACAGCGAGTTTAGGAGAAGAATGCGTTGTCAGATTTTGGAAGAAAATAGCAGCAGCACAACAACAGAAAAACAGCGAGTTTAGGAGAAGAATGCGTTGTCAGATTTTGGAAGAAAATAGCAGCAGCACAACAACAGAAAAACAGCGAGTTTAGGAGAAGAATGCGTTGTCAGATTTTGGAAGAAAATAGCAGCAGCACAACAACAGAAAAACAGCGAGTTTAGGAGAAGAATGCGTTGTCAGATTTTGGAAGAAAATAGCAGCAGCACAACAACAGAAAAACAGCGAGTTTAGGAGAAGAATGCGTTGTCAGATTTTGGAAGAAAATAGCAGCAGCACAACAACAGAAAAACAGCGAGTTTAGGAGAAGAATGCGTTGTCAGATTTTGGAAGAAAATAGCAGCAGCACAACAACAGAAAAACAGCGAGTTTAGGAGAAGAATGCGTTGTCAGATTTTGGAAGAAAATAGCAGCAGCACAACAACAGAAAAACAGCGAGTTTAGGAGAAGAATGCGTTGTCAGATTTTGGAAGAAAATAGCAGCAGCACAACAACAGAAAAACAGCGAGTTTAGGAGAAGAATGCGTTGTCAGATTTTGGAAGAAAATAGCAGCAGCACAACAACAGAAAAACAGCGAGTTTAGGAGAAGAATGCGTTGTCAGATTTTGGAAGAAAATAGCAGCAGCACAACAACAGAAAAACAGCGAGTTTAGGAGAAGAATGCGTTGTCAGATTTTGGAAGAAAATAGCAGCAGCACAACAACAGAAAAACAGCGAGTTTAGGAGAAGAATGCGTTGTCAGATTTTGGAAGAAAATAGCAGCAGCACAACAACAGAAAAACAGCGAGTTTAGGAGAAGAATGCGTTGTCAGATTTTGGAAGAAAATAGCAGCAGCACAACAACAGAAAAACAGCGAGTTTAGGAGAAGAATGCGTTGTCAGATTTTGGAAGAAAATAGCAGCAGCACAACAACAGAAAAACAGCGAGTTTAGGAGAAGAATGCGTTGTCAGATTTTGGAAGAAAATAGCAGCAGCACAACAACAGAAAAACAGCGAGTTTAGGAGAAGAATGCGTTGTCAGATTTTGGAAGAAAATAGCAGCAGCACAACAACAGAAAAACAGCGAGTTTAGGAGAAGAATGCGTTGTCAGATTTTGGAAGAAAATAGCAGCAGCACAACAACAGAAAAACAGCGAGTTTAGGAGAAGAATGCGTTGTCAGATTTGGAAGAAAATAGCAGCAGCACAACAACAGAAAAACAGCGAGTTTAGGAGAAGAATGCGTTGTCAGATTTTGGAAGAAAATAGCAGCAGCACAACAACAGAAAAACAGCGAGTTTAGGAGAAGAATGCGTTGTCAGATTTTGG